>JBBPTO010000342.1:0-33396 GCA_038094155.1 Pulveroboletus cf. aberrans | reverse complement strand
CGTTCGACGCCTGGCAGAACGTCACGGCGGTACCGTCGTGTCAAGGGACGCAGCTCGACGTGCTTGCAGTGGCCGTCGCAGGCGTTGACATCGACTCCAATCAACCCGTGCACGGCTTCGCGTTCGACGGCGTCCTCTTCGAGGGCACCTTTGTCGGCATGGATGGATTTTGATCGCCCTCTCGAACGTAAAGTAAACGCTGGCTGGCTCGGCGCACGACGGTGATGTTGATGTTGGTATACCCCCATGCTCAGTGGCCAAGCCACGACGGATTTATCTTGACCTCTCGCTTGTATCATTAGACGACTTGTTTCCGTTTTTAAAAACCCCTTGCTGTTTGTGTGCATATACCTATTGTATTTCTGATCTGATCTCGTCGCTTCTTTTCTCCTGGTCGGATTCACCCGCACGTGTTCTCGTTCATCACGCCTCCACTGTAGCCTTATATTATGAGTCTGATTGCTTGTCTGTCTCATACTGTAGCCATCTCCGAAAATTGTCTGATTGTGATTTGATGGATGGTGTGAATGAGTGTTTGTGTGATATGGCTTTCAACCATTGGCTTGGTGCTAGGTTCATTTATATGTTCAGTGCTAAGGTTACTCTATTACTGCCAAAGTGTTCAGCACAACATTTTGCATTACCCAACAAGTCAGCAGTGGCTTAGAAATGGGCCACCAACATTTTGATCAAAACATTAAGCTGTATTCAGAATGAAAAGGCATGTCAGAAAATTCAAGAAAATTTAATGGAGATAAAGAAATCAATGCCAACAAGAGACCCAAGATTCTCCAAATAAAGAGGTATCAACATCAGGCTGAACAAGCTGTTTATCATAAATGGTGAGGGAATGAATGGGAAGAGGGAATGCATATCTATTCCAGGGAGCAATCCAGCCAAAGCAAGCACCATTAGGAGATTGATTCCAACCATCTTTCTCAAACAAATCATCAAATGATGCAAAATCTTTTACTCTCCAGATTTTAATGGTGTTGTCACTTGAGCCAGAGACAATCTGGGTCCCATCAGGTGAATGGGTGACAGAGTTGATTGATTTTGTGTGTCCCTGGAATGGACCTGCCACACACTGACCTGTGCTTGCATTCCAAACTCTAATGGTCTTGTCCAAAGAGCCAGAGATAATCTGGGTCCCATCAGGTGAATAGGCAACAGAGCAGACTAAATTTGTGTGCCCCAGGAATGGACCTGCCACACACTGGCCTGTGCTTGCATTCCAAACTCTAATGGTGTTGTCTGAAGAGCCAGAGACAATCTGGGTCCCATCAGGTGAATAGGCAACAGACAAGACTGAAGATGTGTGCCCCTGCAAGGTGTGAACCTCTACTGGCCAATCAGCTGGATTTCCTGATGTGATTGAAACATGTTTTTGCAGGTGAGTAGCCCAGAGTTTACATAGTGGAGAATTGGAAGGTGTTTGAGGCATGGCTGACAGGTAAAGATGGGGTGTAGATTTTACAAGAACTGGAGCAAACACTTGAATGAATTTGGATCCCCCTGATGCCAGAGTGGCAATCTCTTTGTCCTGCCAACATACTGAGTATCAATGATGACATGACATTTTGTTTAATCTCACCTTGGCCCATTTCTTCAGAATGCTGCATGCTTCCATGGCAGATATTACAAATACTGTTGGAAAGGAAAGGGAAAGGAGGCTGATGATTTCAAGCCAGTAGGGAAAGAAATTTTTGAAGAAAAGTGTAACTTCATCCAAGAGCTCTGGAGTACAGTCCACATGTTGCAGGTGAACCATCCAGTATTGGCAAGAGTAAACTAGATGAGGATGAATGGTATATTTGATGTGAGTGGATAGATCTGGAATATCTTTGTTGAAATGGTTGGCATCCTTTAGGTCACAGATATTGAATTGGAGAGATTGTTGCATGCAAGCAAGCAATGCTTTTCCAAGACAGAGCAGGTGGTAGGATTGAATGGAAACATGAAAGGCAGAACTACGATCCTTATCCAACAACAAATCACAAAATGAGGTATGAAGTGGCTGAATGGGCCTTTCTTCATCTAGTACTCCATCAAGCAATGACCCCATGGGTTTGATAATAGCTGGGATGTTCACATCCTTCTCTGATACAAAGAGTGCACACAGAGCCTTGAGAGATAATGGCTCTTTCAGTGCAAGCACAATAGCCATCACATGTTGAAAGGATTGTCTAGCTATGTTCCATGAGAAGAGTTGTCCTAGGATTTTTCTGTACAGCTCATCCAAAGGATGAATGCCAGCTTGATTGTTATTTTGCAAGAGTATCCCAAGTTGCTGAGTTGGGCTCAGCCCAGCAGATCCAAGTCCTTTGATGAAACCACATGCAGTGGATGCCCATTGGAAAAGATGTTGGGAATGATGCACAAGTAGCTCACACCACTTTTCATTGGGCCAAGAAATCTCCAGTTCAGTATATGGGTGAAGGGAATGATAGATGAACTTGTAGATGTCTTTATCAACAACATCCTCAGAAATGTCACCCATTTTTTTATGGACAATGTGGGAGCCAGATGGAAATGCAGAGAGGATATCACTTTCTGGGCGAGTGGTGATGAGGAAGTGAAGGTTTAATGGAAGGGAATTCTCAGTGATTTGAGTGGAGATGGCTTGTAGAAGTTCTTGACGGCTGGCCTGATCTCCACTTTCATCGAGAGCATCAATGACAATAACCAAGGGCCCGACATGGTGAAGATACTGGCTAGGTTCAGTAATGAGCTTCTCAAGCTGCTCAACGGGGGATGTTGATGTTCGAAGTGCTCGGGTGTCTTTCACAATCCTCCAGAGGGCAGACTTGTATTGGGAATCATGATCAGAGAGGTCACGCGCAATAGTGCTGAAGAGGTTTTGTGGATTCCGCCTCGCAGTGTCGGTACTGGAGAAGCAATATGACGAGCCTAACCTCTTTTGCCCATCGAAAAGCCGAGCAACAGAGTGAGCAACTGCAGATTTGCCCGATCCGGCAACGCCGGTGAGAAGGCAAATTCGTGGAGCGGCTTCATCGGGGTTGTTGAGAATGTCACAGATGTCCCGGAGGAGTGATTCGCGGGTCCCTGGGAGGCATCCCTTCTCTCGTGCATATCTCGCTCCGGATGCATAGGGCATGTCATTGAGGTCAATCGATTCCGCTATGTTTCAGGTCAGTGAGAATCTGCTCGTCGTCCCAATGGACTGTGCCCACCAGTGTGCTCTACAAGATTCATCATACGAACGACTGTCACCCCCGTCTGGAGTCCAACTCCCTCGACGAACCGGGACTTTAGTTCCCGCAACGTGTTTTCGTAATCTGTGATCTTCGTATCGATATCGGCGAGCGTGTATTTTGCTGTTCGAATCCCTGGGTATGGACATCAGCGGTAAGCACTATGACAGAAAAGACGACTCACAAAAGTTCCCTTGTTTGGCGTAATCGGAGATGAAATACCCGCACTCGGTCACTTGTTGGATTAGAGGTGTGATCCTTTTGACGTGTAGCTCAATCTTTTTGAGGGACTCTGCGTCCTTGACAAACGAAAACGCATTGGTCATCATGTCTGCTAAGCGGACCATGCGGTCATCCCGATCCTTCTGTTTCACGAGTACCTATGCGAAACGTGATTCGGGATAAAGGAATGTTTGGACGTCATAAAGAAAGGACAGACCTTGTTTGCGGCTGATATAACAGACCAAGCGAGCGACATATATGGATGAATCTGGGTGAGGTTCAGGTCGTGAAGGTGGCAACAGATCAGAGAGTGAATACCTCTGCGATACCGGTCACGATAGCATCAAACTGTTTCATCTTCTTCATCAAATTTTCGAGTGACTGCACTTGAGGCAGAATCGTGGCGACACCGTCGACCACAGTGCCTATATCATCGAGGCCTGCTGGGGAGTCGAGTGCACCTGTACCCTCTATCACCCTCTGTACGGCGTCCTCAGCTTGACGTTCGCTTGCATTAACTCCCGTGTGCATCTCAACGATCAGAACAAATTTTATCGTAATCTTAGAGCCATCGTCGTCGAGAGACGACTCGAATACTGTTCAATGCAACGATCACATCAGCGGACTATCGCATGAGTAAAGACCATCGTACCGCCATCCTTCAGTTTTTCCAGCATGTCACCGATGTTGTCAGTCACCTGACCAACCAATTCATCCTTTCCGATGCGATGTTTACGATAGATCTTGGCAGCGAAGGGGGAACGATGGTCTCCATCGCTGATCACCCTCAGCCTCTGGGAGAATATACACGAATGAGTACTCACAAGAACCATTCCGCATCCCAACGAGTGCATTTCTTCTCCTCTTTTGCAGTCTCTGTCATCTGCGACTGATCGCCCACGCTAAATTCGATTTGGTATTGCCTTGCAAGGCGCAGCTTTCGCCCCACTTGACTGTGAAGCTCGATATCTGAAAAAAAAAGAGGTCGATTCTCGGGTACAGCAGGACGGGGGTTGCAGCCCTACCCTTGACGGTGATTGCTTTCGTCCTAGAGTCCGCATCTTCAGCACACCACGGCAGAAGGAATGAAGGAAATTTGTGCGTACGCGGTGGTATTCATGACTAGAACTCGTCTTGGTGCTGGAGGAGAGCCTAGAGTGGAGGCGAACAACTTGAGCGCGCAGTGGTCGAGTCGGTGCTAGCCGAGCTGTACTGAAACGTGGTGGAGTCCGTGCGATTCGGAGACCCACGATTCTCCTCGTCAAACTCACAACCACAACGGAGTCGCTGCCCCTCGCAACGAATTTCGAAAGACACAGGGACGAGCGTATGCAGATGAAAACTTTCACCAAGGTTGAAGCGAGGTGCGCCGATGAGTCTGCCAAATGCTGCGCTCTCGCCGTGCCTTGATCCAGTCAAGTGAGCCAACAACTCGCGGTCAGCGCACAAGCATGTTTGCGACCCGACGTCCGCAAGTCGACTACATCCACAGAGGACCTACCAATGAGAATGAGCCGCTGCGCAGCTTGGCGACTGCATCTCACTCGCCGTCGTCTTCACCCAGATGCGAAGTGTCCCACATCGACGAGAGTGCGTACTGGAAGTACGCTGCGGCTGACCATCCTCGTCCGAATAGGCGTGTTCCTTCCTGACTGTATGATTCGTCATGGCTTGTTATACTCCAGGTCAGTTCCGGCGAGACAGACCCTTCATCCATCTCCGTCCTGCCAACTTTGTCCTCGCCCACGATGGCAGCGCATGTTTTCCACATATTTGGATTGCAATTGCACACACACAACTTGCCGCTCTCTCATGAAATGCGCTCCAAGCCCTCGTGCAGGCCTGCGATAGGAATGTTACCCGAACGTTGATATTGTCGAAAGTTGCGCATGAGAATGCGGAACATGCGTCAAGTATGGATGGCGGAACGGACAGGGTCTGAAGTGAAGTTGTATGGTTTGTGCAGGACCGCAAGCGTCAAGGTGTGTCGTCGCGCCACCAGCTTTGATTGATCTGTCTGACCATTGACTTTGATCCAGAAACTCACGGTGGTGATCGTGGTACGCGATTCACTCCAGCCAACGACCGTAAGGATTAATGGTCTTTCATCATGATATTTTGCATGCGGAACATCGAGAATATGCGATCATCCACCGAGCTGAACAAAATTCACTCTATAAATACACATACACGAAAAGAATTATATGCATCGTATACGAAACTTTGTGCCATGTTCACAAGTAATGTTTGCTTAGAATGCCTCGTTCCACGTGACCACAAACACGATGAAAGTATGCACCGACGATTTAAATCCGACGCAGTCACTGTATCTCTGTCGGGAAGTGAGACGCATGCTCATGCCATCATCGAGGGTGACGCGCCATCGATCGATTAGCCTTACTTTTGCCCGTACATGCAAAGCTGTGGCACGCCTGATTCTCTGAGATGAATGGCATCAATATGAAGGTGATGAGAATCACCTCACCGCCCACCATCGTTGTATTCGACATATTGAACAGACTCTCGAATCAGCAACAGTTCTGACGTTTGCACCGCTAAATTCCTCCGTCCTGATAGCTCCAGACAATCCCAAAACGTTGGTCGGCGGCGCCACGTTGGAAATGGAGGCCTACCTCATGATTGGTGTCGTTGGTCACCATCATGCTGATTTGCTGCCGTGGGGGCGTTAAAAGGCTGAGTGTCACAGTTGATTCACCTTGAAACGCAGGTAAAGGTTCACAAGAGTGAGGGATTGTAGTCCTGTACGACGACGTTTTTCTAGAAGGGCACTGGGCTTGGAAACGGGTATTGTGGGAACATTGGCAGAAAAGATAATCTTCGGGTTTCAGTTACTGGCATTGTCGATGGGTATAGAGGGACTTTGACGGGCCGCACGACAGCTATGGAGAGGAGTCGTCGGTGAGGAGGTGTTTCGGCAGGTAATGCTAGGGAACCGGGGGAGGGCAGAGGAGCTTGCAGAGCCAAACAAGGACGTCTAAGAGGCAAAGGCAGGGCCCACACCCTCAGTAGGCATCGAGAACGAGGAATTTGGAGGTGGGCGGGGTCCATCGGAGTGATTCTACGGGCCAGTGTTGAATCTATGCGATCTATTGCTCGTGGCTATGTCTGAAAGGATAGGGAGTGTAATTGCATGAGGTAGGTACTGGTGTGTAGTGCGTATGTACTGTAAGGAGAATGGGCGCAAAGCCGGAGGCTTTGTCCGGTCCGAAACTGTCGGAGCGGGGGAGCTGTGTGGGGGGGCTGGGCGCCGAACCGCTGAGCTTGAGTTGTGGAGGGGTGCAGCATCGAACGATGAGAGCGTTAGTGATAGAGTTCGCAGCTTGTGAGTGGGAGAGGAGGGCAAAGGAAGGAGCGGATTAGAATAGCTGTCCGAATGCGGAGTGGTGATGATGTGAGGGGGGCGGAGGCAAGAGCGGTGAGATTCTCACGCATAGACTAAGACTTGCGTCGCCTCGATGTAGCTGCTAGAGGCGTCGATTACGTAGGTATCGTGCGGAGACGCGTCCAAAGAGAGGATTCGACACAGCCCCATTTCGGTACGGGTTCGGTAATCTAAGCCTCCTCTCGCGCACCGTCTTTTAGGCCCACCTTGTCCTCATCTAGCCCACCACCATCGCGAGCGTCATGGTCTACCTCTTGTTGATCGGTCCCTAGGTCGCACTCATGCATGTTTTTTAGTTGTTCTTTTTCTTTGGCCGCGCCGTATGTGGACGGTAGGATATGAATCCCGCAATTATTTAGACAAGAGCAAGTCGCGTCGTCTCCGATCGCGTCGTGTCACGCTGTATAAGAAATGTTTATCTGTCATGGTTGTTGCGCTCGCGTCACTTCTTGCGCCAACGACTGTAGCTGTCACTCACGACCTGAAATAGACTGGATAATCATCGCCGAGTCCTGTCACCGTGCCAGAACTCAAATGCCTTGGGACACACAATCCAGTTGAAGAGACTATCCTGATATCATATAAGGTGGACCTTTTAGGGACAAGACCATCATTCCCTACTACCACCAAACCCAGGGGCTCAGTTGCACTCGCAACCGTAGTATGGCCCAGCAACACAGTGATGCCTATGCTTGGTACAGATACCATCTTTTTTTCTGATACAAATCTTTTTCGCAGTGCATTTCGTGTTATCGGAGCAACTAATCTTATCATGGCATTGGTTGCAGGTGCATCCTCTGTAGTGGCTCGCAGTGCATTCCCAGCCGCCTAAAGCATGCGTACCGGCGTGGCAGCCTGTATTCGAAGCCATCTATTAGTCCGTTGGTTGGAATATAGATGAAACAGGTTCACCCTCGTATGAGCAACTGTTGCCACCAATTTTTATGAAGGAATCACACTTGTCGCACACGCAGCCATTCAATCTGCCACCTGTGCACCACCCAGTGGTAGACTCATCATATTCGAAACGAGGATTACAACCTGTGAACTCTCATCGCAGCACACTACTAGAGATACAGAAGAAGTGAGGTTACCTTCCGTGTACCAACAGTCATATATTTCTGCGCAAGTTCTCAGTTCTGGGGTGTCAGAATGCTAGTATTGGGAAGGTCATGGTCAGTGATCCACATATGAGAATGGGACAACATACTTCGGTTTCATTTGTGTCGCGTATTTCGAATGCCCGGAGGACAGCGGTAGTAACGAGAGCAATGAAGATAGTAACGAAGTACATGATGACCTAACGGTCGTTCAAGTTTGGGTTGTGAAGACGTCTCAGTGGGCTATATATGATTTGGCGAAGGCCTCAGTTCCGGTGGAAACTTGACTACACGAGGCCTCATTTCGAGAAGCAGCGGACTTGTGTCGGACTCGGACGCAGAGTGACTTCTGTTTCACATCCGCAGGGGTCACATTGGAAAAATGGAAGGTAGTTTGAGGGCACACTAACGCCATGGGCACAATCGAATAGATATCAGGAACATAGCCGGTACATAGCTGGTGTGCCTTCGAACTACATCCCCTATTTCCATTGTTGCCCCAGGCCCCCAGGGCCACGTGTGACCGCCGGACGTGAAGACGTGAAACTGAAATCATTGGCGTCCGAGTCGTGTACCTGAAGGTTTCTGGAACCATGTAGGCCTGTAATCAACCACCACCGTTATGATTCGAAATCAGTAGAATGCAGGGTACGTGAGAGGGTCGAACAGTTGAATGGTTTACGGTGTAATGAATACATACAAGTAAGTATCTGCATATCGTGTTTCGGAACGGTCAAATGCGTTCTCCGGAAGATGTTCCGGTGACGGTATATCATGCCTGATCTCGAGCCCTGATAATTCGAACTCCCCAGACCCGGATCATCTGAGAGATCAATAGATGAAAAAAGAACGGGGAGATGGTTGATCAAGAAGCGTCACGTGTCACGCTTCTTCCCGGGATTGTTGCAGGAAGCGCTCAGTGGCACTAAACATCTTAGATGAAACGGTTTGCATAGTCTCGACACCAGCGGTTTTGGTGTGCCCTTCGACGAACTACCTTCCGTTTTCAAAATGTAACGAGGTGTCGGCGAATGTAACATAGAAGTCAATCGGCGTCGTTGATTCCGAGTCAGCCGTAAGTCCGCTGCTTCTCAAAATGAGGCCTCGTATAGTCAAGCTTCCACCGGAACTGAGGCCTTTGCCAAATCACATATAGCCCACTGGCACGTCTTCACACTCCAAGTTTTAACGACCATTAGGTCATCTTGTGGGGACATGTACTTCGTTACTCTCCACTGCTCTCGTTACTACCACCGTCCTAGCATTCGAAATGCGCAACGGAAATGAAACCGAAGTATGTTGTACCATTTTCATATGCGGATAACTGACCACGACCTTCCCCACACACAATTCTGGCTCGCGCGAAACGAGAAATTGTCATGAAAACCCTGGAAATCTCGATTGTTACTTCACGGAAGGTAAATTCACTTCGTCCGTACCTCTATTAGTGTGCTGTGATGCGAGTTCACAGACTGTTGGCCTCATTTCGAATGGGATGACTCTGTCACAGGGACGTGTACAGGCCCTAGCAAGTTGCAAGGCTGCTCGTGCGACAAGTGTGGCACCTTTTTAACGATGGGTGGCAACAGCTGCACTTACGAGGGTAAATCTATTTCATCTGTATTCCAAACAATGGAATAATACATGGCTACCACCACAGGTTGCCACGGCGCTCCGCATGCTTTAGGCGGTTGGGAATGCACTGCGGGCCACTGATTTCACGAAATGCATTTCGAAAAAGAGTTGTATCAAAAAGGAAAAAGATGGTATCTGTACCAAGTATAGGCACTACTGTGTTGGTGGACCATATTATGGTTGTGAATGCCACTGAGTCCCTGGTTTCGACGGAGCACTAGTAGTGGTAATTGATGGTCTTGACATGGACCATGCTGATGGGATTCGAATTGCCCACCGCTTCACTTCCTTTTTTTTCCTACAAGGGCTGCCTTATATGATGTCATGATAATATATTCTCTTCTTTCTCTTCTCATATGTACAACTAGGTTATGTGTCCCAACATAATTTACTACTGCCATGGAGACTGTAATGGACTTGATTATTATTATCATGAGCATTCAAGCTGTGAGAATGACAATTACTATTTTTTTTTTCAGGACAGATCACACCACACCATGTCCATTTAAGGTAAGGTTATTTTAACTGTCTTGTATTGATCAATGCTGACACCCATTTACCCAGTCCAATGCCATGTGCTTTTTGTAAATCCACACACAGAACAGCCCTGATGGATTGCACTCCACCCCTATTTAGGGTAGAGCTCATTGGACCATCTTGGATGCAATTAACACTGCTATCTATTTTTCCAGTCTGAATACTGTGTAATTTTTGTATATCCACACAGACAGTAGCCCTGTACATACATAGTGACTCAAAAAGATATTGCACACATTTGATTTGCCCATATCTCAGCAACAACACAATGTTTTCTAATGATATTAGAGAGTGAAATATGCAGAAAGTAGTTATGCAGAAGATTCTCCAGATAAATCAAATGAAATGTTTGATTGTGCATGCTCTAGAGATAAAATATGATAGGAGTGCTTTTTTGACCCCTGAAAATATTGATTTTTAGAACTTGCTCACACTGTAAAAAATGTAGTCCTTGATGAAACGAGTTATTCTGCAAAAAGAATTGTGAGTGTACTCTGATCTGTTCCTAAGATATGAACCCCACAAAGTGATGATTTTGAGCATTTTTAGTGAATTTTGTCCAAATTAGCCACTTTATGAGGTGTTGAGATTCTGTGAATTGGACACTAGGTCCTGTGCTCTGTTAATACAGGCAGACTGTAGTGTCAATACACCATTCATGTTACTAAAGACTTAGGTTGAGTATTAAGGCTTGACTGACGCATCAGTCAAACTTAATTAAAGTGTAATCTTAATTACACTTCAGGATCGACCACATGATGATCCAGATGCAGTTTTTATGACTCAGCTATGATGTCATCAGTCTGGAGCTTTCTTAGCTCGTGTTGAATCAACCCAGATCCAACTCCACCTATTTGAAATAAGTGGGGCAGCATGACTGATCCTATGATATCATTCTGACATCATTGACCTTGTTCTAGCTACATCACATACAAGTACATACATACATGTTCCTAGATGTATTTAAAGGCAATAGATGCTGTGATGTAATTAATAATGAAATTCATTTCCCCTTGAGATCAAGCTTCTAAGAAGCTCTACAAGGGTTGATCTCATCAATATCACCTAACCCAAACTTGGTCACAAGAACTTTAGTCTCTATCTCGGTGAGCATCCTTGACTCACCTCTGTCTTCTCTGCCCTGCACAACAGGAGTACCCTTGTACCCTCCTGTTATGAGGCTCATATCTTGAGAACAAAACATAATACACTCATGATTCTTTTACACAGTTCTCCCTTCCTCTCACCACCTTCACCTCTGATTCTGGTGCTACTAAAGTCATCCATTTTTGCCCCATAACCTATCAGCTATGGTCCACTCTCTCAGAATGCTTTGCTTCTTGGGAAATTGTTGGGCAATTCTACTTATTGCATAACAGCTTTTGCCTCTGCATTAGACCTTCTCATGTGATGGAAGACATCAATCAAATGATCTCACTTTATCAGAACATGCAAAACACTGGTCTGGTCTTGCCTGAATCACTCCATGCCATGATTATGCTTGCCCAACTTTCTGACAACTTTGACTCCCTTTGCTCTACTCTGATTCATGTCACAGATCAGAAGGACTTCACTATGCAAAATGTCCAACATGATATACTTTGAGAGATCAACACCAAATCCTAAAAAGGACATTTCCTATCTTCCTGCTTAAGCAGAGACCCCTCTTCCTCTATTTATTGAACCAATGTGATTTGCAGTGGTCCTCCATGGGAAAACCATTGAAAGAATGAAAAAAAGGACAATTGTTCTGACCACTCATTACAACCTTTCAAATTGAACCCTTTGAAAAGGAAGAGACCCTCAAATCAAGAAAAGAGAGACTGGTATGAACATCACCCAATATCTATGGGAAAAGGGAAGTGGCCTGCTAAAGTGAATGAAGTCATGGCAAATGCAATTGAGAGTTTTGATCTGAATTAGTTCACTGAAGGTGATTTTGACACCATGGTCAACACTTACACTGAGCAACAAAACTGTCCCAATGTTTGATATATTTTGGTTGTTGACTCAATATCTCAAGAGGTATTGATTGTAGACTTTCAAACCTAGGTATATTCAGAAAGCTCTAATCAACAAATTTCCAAATATATATACATTGATTAGGTAATTCATAATATATCAGGAGATATGAGCAAATTAATCACAGGTACTCATTGAAACAGTTTTGTTGCTAACTTCTGAATATATGAAAATTACACATTTCAGTGAGATATTACATAAGGACTGAATCATGTGATCAGCAAGAAGTTCAACATGACATAAACAAACATAAATGCCACTACTTTCTTTACATCCACCATCATGGAATCTCTCTCTGTTGACTGAACCAATCAAATCATTGCTTTCTTGGAAATGGGTCAATCAGTCTGTTAAATCTCTACTTCTACTGGTTTTAGCAAGTCTGCCATTCACAGAATATCTGAAAATCATTGTCCCAACATATCTAAGTCCTCTGGAGGCCATCCATCCATCATTTCTCCTACTGATATGTGCCATACCATTTTGGAAAAGCTGAAAATGCTGTCCAAGTTACCAAAACTCTTCAGGACATCAAGAACCATCCCATCTCCTCCCAAACCATTCATTTTCACCTCAAAGAAGCAGGAATGAAGGCGGTGGTGAAGAAGAAATGTCATCTTCTCTCTAAGCATTACAAGCAAGCAAGGTTGAACTTTGCTTTGAGCCATCAACATTGGACTGTTGAGAACTGGAAGTAGGTTATATGGTCAGATGAAACCAAAATCAATCGCATTGGGTCAGATGGCAAGAGACAGGCATGGAAAAAGGCAGGGGAAAGGGTTGAGTGATAGGTTGGTGCAGATGACAGTGAAGTTTGAAGGTGAATCATTGATGAGATGGGGCTGTCTGACTTGGGAGGAAGTTGGAATGGCTTGCAGAATTGATGGTAAGATGGATGCTCAACTTTATGTGCAGATTTTGAAGGATGAGTTTCAACAAACTCTCCAATATTATGGGTTTTCCCCAGATGACATTATCTTTCAACAAGATAATGATCCCAAGCATACCAGCAGGAGGGCTAGGGAATGGTTTGCTAACCATGTATATGAGGTTATTGTATGGCCAGCTCAGTCTCCAGTCCTTAATTTCATAGAACATCTATGGTTTCTTCTTGAAAAAAGACTAGCTGAGTACTTAGAGCCACCAGCAGGGATGATAGAGTTTTGGAAAAGAGTTCAGGCAGAGTGAGAGAAGATTGGAATAGAGCAGTGTCAATCATCAATTGAGAGTATGCCTAGGAGGATTCAGGAGGTTATCAAAGCCAAAGGAGGGTACACTTCATACTAGTTTTTGATATCCTTGATGTCAGCAACAAAACTGTCCCAATGAGTACCTGAGATTAATTTGCTTATATCTCCTGATATATTAAAATTTACCTAATCAATGTATATACATATATTTGGAAAACCCTTGATTAGAGTTTTCTAAAGATATCTAGGTTTGAAAGTATACAATCAATACTTCTTGAGATATTGACTCAACAATTGAAATTTATCAAACATTGGGGTTTTGTTGCTCAGTGTATAACTCCTGTGACCATTTCACCAATCACATGGAGAATGAAGAAGAACAGCATTCTTTTTCATCTGAGATAGCTGAAGCTGGATGGGATCATCCTGTTGATACAGACAAGGATGATGGTATGGCTGGACCTTCAAAGTTATTTTGAAACCATTGGTTCTCTTCCTCACTCTGAGAAGAATTCAGTGAGACACCCAAGAGTAAAGAAGTTGATGAAGAAGAAAGATGAGAAATTTGTTCTTGGTGGTTTACCATCTGACTCTTGTCTGCCTGGTGCTAGCATCAGAGACCTTTCCATTTCAGAAGAGAAGATCCCATATACATATTAGATGGAACCTATCACCTTTGCTACCCTTTCAATCATGCAATACCTTGCTGATTTGAAAGAGACTAGAATATACTGTAGCCATGAAGGTGTCATTCCTTATAGATCTAAATCATTTGGCCTGTATACTGTTGAAACACCCCTGAGCTCCTTTGATCATTCTCACTGGATAATTGATGGTGATTGCACTGATCACATTACTTTTTATCTAGATGATTTTGCACATCTTTTTAAAGATATCAAAACAAGCCTCTATAGCAAATGGATTCACTGTTGACATGCATGGACCTGCAAAAGTCACAATCTGTCCTGCTGGTCTTGATCCTATGATACTTGAACATGTTTGGTATACACCAAAGGCAGCACATTAACTCCTTTCTGTGCCCACTCTGACCTCTCAAGGTTTCAGATGTGAGATCTCAAATGATGAAATCTGCATCTGGGACAATTGAGGACTTCTGGTCATCCGGACATCTGCCTCATGTTCAGATAACAATCTTCATTTGTTTCAGTCAATGTTGATTAAATCTGGAATGATTGCCTTGATGGCAACTAATGATTCTTATTATCTTTGACACCATCACCTTGTATATTGCTCCAAGAATGCAATGAGATACCTGGGCACTCAAACTTCTGAATGCCCTTCCATATCCACTCCACCTGACATTCCACCTTTCAAAGGCTGCGCTTTAGGCAAAATGTCAGATCACCCCTTCAGTCCTTCAATCAAAAGATCTGGTTGTCCCCTTGCCCTATTACACACTGATTTAATGGAACCCTTTCCCATTGAATTACACTCTAATTGCTGCTATGTCCTCACTCTCATTGATGACTTCTCTGGCTTTGCCCTCCTCCACTTTCTTCATGAGAAATCTGATACTGCATCTGCACTTCAATGCCAGATTGCTTGGCTTGAGAATCACTCTGGTTCTTGTGTCACCTCTGCATGTTCAGATCATAGTGGGAAATACTTAGGGAAGGATGTTCAATCATTCTTCTTGTCTCAAGGAATTACCCACCAGACCTCTTTCCCTCATACACCACAATAGAATGGACATTCTGACTGATTCAATCATACCATCATGGAGAAAGCAGAAGCTATACAGTGGCTCAAAAAAGTGTCCCAATGTTGGTGCATTTTGAAGAGATTGGTTAATTGCCAGTGAAGAAAACCAAACAAGGCCAAACACTTGCAGGAGTGAAGGTAGTACTTGTGCTGTGATTCATTATCTGGTAAATAACATAGGAATATGACAGCTTCTGATGGATGCTATGCATTGACCCTAAATGATTATGTAAATTAGATAATTCTAAGATGTATAAATAATACTCATCATACTCAGTTAATCAATATTATCATGAAGTCCATTTCTACCTCTATTCAAGCTAATATTCTCTTCCTTGCTAAATCTGGTCTCTCTATTCATCTGATCTCCTCTCAAACTGGGTTGGAGAAGTCCACTGTGGCCAGAGTCATCAAATAATACCTTTTAGAGAAGAAAAACATCAAGCTACGGTGTTCTTCCAAGGTTTCCTCTACTGATAAGAGAAGGATTATACCACTGGGAAAGTGGGAAATGCTGTTCAAGCCACCCATATTATCAATTCTGCCCTCTCCTCTCCTATCTCATTCCAATAGTTTGCAATGTCCTCAAGTCTGCTTTCTTGAAGGCTGTGGTCAAGAAGAAAAAGCCTTTTCTATCTGTCAAACATGGAAAAAAGAGACTAGCCTTTGCTCTTAAGTATCAAAAATGGACTGTAGAGGACTAGAATAGGGTTATTTAATCAGATTAAACCAAGCTTAATAGGATTGGGTCAGATGGAAGAAAGTATGTATGAAAAATGGCAGGTAAGCCTTTACAGGACAGGAAGGTATAGGAAATGGTACAGATGGTTTTGAAATGTATGGGCTGGAATGGTATTGGCATCTTGGCAGCGATAAAGGGCAAGATAAATGCTGACTATGTGCCATTCATGATTTTCTCATCTTGCAGAATTCCAACAATGCAACACTTCATGACAATGAGGATAAGGATGAGTCAACAAATGATGGAATGGATGAAGTCAAAGATGAAAATGATACTGAAGATCAGCCTGATGATAAGAAAAATAGTGACTTATGCAATTGGATTGCTTGTACAATGTGGCAGGATCACATACATCTCAGGAATTCTCATGACTCTGATCTGAGCAACAATACCAACAATGATGAGTACAATGGCATGTAATTGTTCTATAATGCAACTACACGCGAAAAAAAAGATACAGGCATGATCAGTACATAGACAAATTGTAGTGTCCATTGTCATTGAAAGCATATATGACCATATTCACTGTATTTTCCAATATATGTAGCTGTCTCTCTGAAAAACATTCCACCAAAGGCCATGTCCATCATGCAAGAACTGGCAGTGGACAGAGTCCTAGCAACTGTGACATCTGGGCAATTGAAGTGAACAGGTAATGTAACAGAAGAAGACAAGGCCATGACAGGAAAGGATTGCATCAGTAGCATAACAACCTGGCTTGCTTAAGGTCTGCACCACTTATATGAGTTGATGGCAACAGCACAGCAAAAGGTGAAATCTTGCAGATTGTCATACATTTGACAGAACCTGTCATTGCTGGAAAGCTCAAAGAATAGCTTGGTATGGATATTCTTGGGAATGTCATAATGATTATGTGATCTGTAGCAATCATTATGTATGATTTGATCTGTGGCAGAGGTGACAGCTATCCAGAACTATGAGCCTCATTGACATTGAAAGATATGAAAGGAGGCATAGCAAGGAAGGACTCAATGCAACTTGTGACATGGAGAATTGTGCCACTAATATTCATTATGGCAGCATTGGTTTCAATTCAGTCTGATCTTGTAGAGATTGCCTTCAAGCATTTGCTAAGATGGAAAGTGATGAATGGTGATGAAGGGAGAAAGACCAAACTAGACTGCTATACATTTTCAGAAGTAAAGACTAGCAGGTCAGTAGTTCAAGATGAAAAGTGAAGGAATGAATAGATTCATTCCAGGGGCATTCATAGGGTAGAGCAACATGGAAGAGAACCACAGGAATTACAGATGGTGAAAGAGAAATGATCTGAAAGAGATGCTATGTTTCAAACACAGCTGACAACAAAAGGACTTGGTTCTTCACAAATCAAGAGTGAAGAATGAAGATGATCACAGACAAAGCTGGATCTATGACAAAGATGAGAAGTGGAACTTAGAGTAAGCTGAAGTGGATGAATCTGATCTATAGATGTGTACAAAACCTTTATAGTCTGGGCACATCTGAAACTTTAAATACATGCAAAAAGCACAACCAGATTGAAAACTAGATCATTGAATCAACATATCAGGTGATCAGATCAGTGGTGTGACTTCAACCAGATGTACATACAATAGTGTCTGGTGTAGTGAAATAAAGGTCTGACTTACCAAACGGAGATGTATAAGAATGGATCAGATAACACAGGATATGACAGATATGAGGACAGAGAACTCCATTTTCTTACTATGATCATTCAGAACCACCAGAAGTCCTTGCTCTACTGGCAGGTTTTGAAACCCCAGCAGCCAGCTTCATAATTTTGACAGCAGTTGATATCAACAAGGTGTTAGCAGAAGGAAAAAAAAGGGTGAAAACACATCTGAACAGAACATTTGGCTTTCACTGGCTGATGAGAAATCAGCAACTGTGGAAGTGCAAGCTGACAGATTGAGCTGACTCACAGCTGACACAACATTATGTAATACCAACATGCAGACTGCAGAGTCATCAGAGGTATGTTTTTGCTGAGCTCAAGCAGCTGAGTTAATCACATTTCCACTTTTGAAGACTGAGAGATTGAGGTTGGCAGATTCAAAATTATCAGTGAGCACTACCAATCCACCATCAGTCATGCCATACACAGCATAGTTGGATCCACATGCAAATGCCAAGAAAGTCACAAAGTGCTCTTGCACCCACCAGAGGAGTGCCACTTTGCCTTCATATGCAGCACCACCAGTAATGTCAACAGATCCATCACCAAACAACTTGTTCATCTTGTTTCAAAATTGCCATCCAATGTTGCAAAAGTGGACCATTTCCTTGCCCTACATCACAGCAACAAGTATAAGCAATTACCCCCATTGAAAGAGCATACAGCAACTGCATTTATGGATGAGTCGTTAACATTTGCACCATACTATATGTTCCAGCTACCATCTCCAGGGTCCTTGATAAATGGATGTATGGCCCTGAATAGAATCTTGAGCAGATAAAGGTATGGATTATGATACTTTAATTTCACCACAAACAAGAAACATGTGCTGTAGGGAACTGTAGTTTCCTGTCCTCATATCTGTCATATTTGCATCATCCAACTGATCTGATTTAAATCTAACCAGACTCAGATCAGTCATTTCAATGTGGTCTGTCTCAGATCCATTCCTGCAATCCATCCATCCATCCTGATCCATCTACTGTTGGTAAGTCAAGTCTTCATTTTATTATACCAGACACTCTTTATACCTACATACCATTGATCTGGTACCATTGATCTGATCACAGGATACTTTCATCAACAATGCAGTTTTCAATCCAGTCAGTCTATTTAGAGTCTTGGATGTACCCATACCATAAAATTTGGGTTTTGCATACATCTAATAGAATTTAATCATTCTACCATCAGATTTATTCAGTCCAGTCCAGTTCAAGTTCCACTTCTCATCATCATTCTTGATCCAACTATATCTAAAGCATTAGAGGCTCTTCTAGGCCATCTCTCTTTCACCTCCTGTAAGTCCTGTGGTTCTCTTTCATGTTGCTCTACTCTATGAATCCCCCCTGGAACAAACCTATTTGTTTCTTCACTTTCTTTCTTTGAACTACTGACCTGCTAGTCTTCACTACCAGAGGCATATAGTGGTATGAGTCCACCCCTCACATATTACTGCCCATTTCAGACACAATCAACTATGCTGATCCAGCCTGATATTCTACCTAGTGTTTCCTCAGCTTAGCTTTTGAAACTTTCAGCTTATATCATCTAGCTTGTTTATTTCAGCTCTAATTGACATGCATGTATGAAATGAAATGAAGTTAAAAAGGGTCTTTATACATAAGCCAGTAAATCTTTAAAATGAATTTATCTCATCATTTTTAAGATATTGGGTTAGCTTTATTTTTGGCTCAGCTTAAGCATAATTAGCTTGACTGAAATATCTTAAAAAGGAATGTGACAATTATTACAAATATTTTCTTGTTTGAAAACCACACTTAAAAACTACATTATGAGATAGTTTACTTATATGCTTACCAAGTAGAAGCGAAGATAAAAATGCCAGCTTGAAGCTGAGGCAACACTAATCTCATCTCCATCCCACATATGCATCCATCCAGGCTGGACCTGATCAGCTGAGCTGATTCCACCACTACTGTGTCATATTTCAACACATCACCACTCCTTTCATTTCCATCTACTTCAGGTCAGATCAGCCATGCCAATCTCACTGCTGCCACCTCATATTTCAATGTGCAATCCTCTTACCCATCTCACCACTGCACAAATCACTCCAGGTAATAATTGGGCCTACATTCCCATCACAGTTGTGTTATGATATGACACAGCCCTAACACAGCTTAGATATATCTTTTTATTCTATTTTTCTCTATCTTTCCATTATTTTTCCATGACTTTTCATGCACAAAGAGGGTCACATGTTACAGTCACAGTTACAGTCACAGTTACAGTTACATGCCACATGCCCAGTCACATGGGATGCTGACTGCTGCTGCTAACTGGTGCATTACCAATATTGCTGACTAATGCTGCTGACTGATGTATTACAAATGTGCTGACTGATGCACTGACTAAAGCTTCTGTGACATTTTATAACCTTCCATGATTTTCTACAACATTGTACAGTCTTTCATGGTTATCATACATGGATGACAGGACACAAAAATGACCATACATGACCTGTACTATATGTACTGCCTAATAGACAACCCAAGAACTTCAGATAAGTTCTTGTAGCATCCACAGCCACATCTCCTTGTCCATTCCCCTTACTTTCCTATACCATGTACTAAGCTTGAGCTGGCATGCACTGTATAGTGCTTTGATCAGTCACACTGGTGATGGAGGGAAAGGTTCTGCCCCTATGCTATGGCATTTGTTGGCACACACTGTGTAGTGTCTCAACCAACTTGTCCTATCTGTTGTGGGCACTGTGCATACCCCTTGTCCTCAAGATCTGTGATTACTGTATAGGAATCCAGCCGACCTTCCTAGGAATGGCATTATCTCTTTGAGCCAGAGATCTACTCTCTGAGGTTTGTGTGAGCCAGCAGACCATTTGATTATGTGTCTGGTCAGCTTCAAGTCAACTCAAATGCCATTCTCCCCTTGACACCATTATCTTTCCTATCCCAGAGCACTCAGCATGCACATCTTTAGCACTGTCATCCATTCTCACTGTTACAGTCACTTTCACATGCTTTCAACATCCTTGACCCTTCTGACCCTTCTGAAACCAGAATCTTGAAATCTCAGAATTATGGCAGAAGTTCAGAAACTCAGAATCCAGAACCTTGGAAGCTCAGAAGCATGAGAGTTCAACTGAAACTTTGTATTTTATCATGAAAACCCTTCCCATTTGTACAGTACATCATGCTATACATCCCAGACAATGTTCCTATGCCTTCCATGCATTACCCATGACCCTAACATTATCTTATGCCCTCACTCTGTTTATGTATCATCTTTCATTCTTCCACACCATGCCTTTTCCACACCTGATCCTTATGCTATCTTCATGGACCTCTAGATTAGAGTACAATAGATACAAGCATGTAGAATGCAGCCATCAAAGGGCAGTCTTGTCCTCTTGGTGTTTTCCTCAGCATCTACAGTGTTGACTTATTTTCCTTTTTCCTTGACTAGTGAAAGCAGCCTAGAGCCCTGAGTGGTTCTGAGTCATATCACCCACCAGTGTAAGCCATACCAAGTGCAAGCTACCCATAGAGGTGGCATCTGTAGTTAGTGAGGCAGAACATTCACAACCACTGTCAGCTACTGCACAGGTGCAAGTGACTGTCAGCAATGCCTTCCAGGACCTCATTACCACCCTTAAAAGTGTGGCAGTGAAACTTACACTGGCAGTGGCACCACTGCCAGCACCACTGCCACCTGTGATAGTACCCATTGATCTGATCAGCCATCCAGCAGCAGTGTAAATGAATTGAACATTAATAATAAGGACAAGATGCTGCTGGCTGACTTTATGTCTGAATCAAAGAATAAACCATTGGTCAAGTTTTTCCTTGCATTTGAAGGTGACAAAAGAATGATGAGGGTCCATAGAAAGCTGCAGAAACTGAAGGACTGCATGGAATTGTAGTACTGTTACATTTTCATAAACTGTTGCTACTTGTTCATGGACATATGATTGTATCCTATGTTATGGCCTTTGCATGTTCTACATCAAATCTGCAGCTGCAAGTTCTGTCTGATACTGCACCTACATTTTATCTGCAATCTGATTCTGTCTAGCCTCTGCCTGTCTTCATTCCTCTGGGTTTGCCAGACCTTCTCCTAAAATTTCAAATGCATCTACATCTTCCTTCAAAGCCTGATCCATTGCAAGTTCAATGAATTCAGGATTGAAAAGAATGTCTGGCTCCATAGTTTGAATGAATTTGTGAATAGCACAAAGTGCTGTAGAAATCTGAGCTTGAATTTCCATATCATATTCAGGGGCAAGTTGAAGGATCCACTATTGATGCTTCAGTACTCCAAAGATTAAAAAGTTCCTCTTTGTTAGCTGGCCTGCTGAAATATCAACATTGGAATGCATGCATATATAATTCAAGACATTACCATAAATTTGCCTGGTGTCATTCTTTCAGATGGTTGTGAACTCCATAGTATGACACAAGTAGAGCATTACAAGCCCCAAAGCCTGCATCAGCAAGAAGATGGTGCCCCTCTGAAACTTGAAAATCATGAAAGTGAGCATCATTCCACAGAGTTGCATCTGAGGATGCACCATTCCAGCCAGTCATTGCATAGGTGAACTGAAAGTCAAGATTGCAAGCAAAAGGCAATTCTGTGAAAGAAAGCATTTATGGTTGCACATGTTGACATGTTCTTCAGAAGAGACAGAGGCATGAATATGGATACCATCAATAGCACCAACACAGTTTTAAAATGCATGGAACTGTGGGTTGATGGCAATTATGGCAGGAATGGGTAAATGAACTCTAGGCAGCCTGACATGGGATATATAGAAGATATGGAATGAAAAAAAAAACAGCCAGTTTCTTGAAATATCTATTGAAATTATTATGGCAGAAAGCATCAAAAATAGATCCTTTTACTCACTTGGTAATGGTAGTTGGAGAGTGTGGAAAGCATTCAGCAACAGAACATGAGCAAAGGCCTGTAACACAAATGTATAGAAAGATACTAAGCTGCTCTTCTACAGAGATGCCATGACCAGATTTAACAATGCCATTTTAATTGAGGATTTTCACTGAGGCATTGAAAACCTCAGGGCTGACACCAAGATTTGTACAAATATGATCTGGATGGCCATTAAGGTGTTCAATGATCCAACCTTCCCCAGTCAAGATTGAAGTGTGATAAGGAATATGAGGAACTTTACAAAGGAAGACCTTCTGATGCAGATGAATAACTTGTACAGCTATCAGCATGATCAAGAGAATAAGCCAGTTTCTTGTGGACTGGTCAATGAGTTGTGCTTCAAGGTCTATGATGGTATTGAAGAGTTTACAGTCTTGTATCACTCAGTGATCACAACCAGTTTGCTTTGTAACTATTGTATTGTGTTGATTTTAATGTGGCAAGAAACCAATATTCGGAAATAGATTACTGCTGTGGCTGTTCAGGCTAATCTGATTTATCTCCTGACAGGCCTTCTAAGTTAGCGCTCGACAGCCGTAAAGCCGAGATAAAGTACCTACAAGTGGCGGTAAAGTTGCACTATGATTTCCTGATGACTGACTCGACCATGATAATCCCTTATTATCTCGCACGAAGCACCTTGACGGAGGGCACGGTACTAGCAAATATGTATTCCCGTACCACATTCCTAAATCTTATTAATCCCGTCTTCTAATTCGTCAAATTTACCTGCGCGATATTTGGCTTCGCCCGATATTATTGGCAAGTATCAAAGAATTTGCCAATAAAGCCAACTTCCGAAACCCTTGTGAAACACTCTAGATTGCAAGCGTCGCACGTGAGCTCATGGTTTGGCTGTCGGACCTCCTTAATGGATGTGCTGGAGCCTGGTGGCTTGACGGCGAGTAGGATCGTGACTGCGATCGAGGCGGAGCTAGTCGGTACAGTTGGTATGATCGACTCGGACTCAAGTCAGTCCCCCAGCGAGATCTGTGTTGTTTCAGATGCAGACGAGCCCGGTCCGATAACGCCTCGCGATGGTGTTAATTTCGAAACCGTATCGGTTGGTCGTCGTGCAGGTGGTAATAAAGCGCAGCTTGAGAACGATGCTCAATTAGTGAAACTTGATGTTGTTTTGAATATATGGTTTCGATTGTTGTTCTACCCGTAAAACCGACGGTATCTACAGACGGGGCAACTTCTGGATTTCAGATCCTCTCATCTGAGTCGTCCCACTAGTACTGGGAGTATTAGCTCTTCCAAATGAGCTGAGAGTTAGTCAAGAAGGCAACCATCACGGTTCTTCCCCGAAAGCCCGTGTGGCCCTGAGCCTGCGACTGTCCCGGTTCTTACTATGTATCAGATTTCGTCCTGGACCATCGGGAAGTCAGTAGTCTCATGACACACCCATGCAACATGCTTCGTCACGGTGAGTGGACACCGCTGTTCCCGTATTAGCACATGAAGCCTATATCAGGTGTCCATACACCCGTGTTAGGGATCGGGTGGCCGGCAGCGATAACTTGAATTGGGTTTTTATACAGTGCAGGAGGGGCTGCTGGCTGGGAGGATTTCATTTTCTCCTTGGCTAAGGGATCCACCAGAACGTACATCACATGTGCCTCCTTTTCTCTGTGCTTCTCCCCATCGCTGCCATTGTTGCTGCCAGGCATCATGAGCCTCCGACCACGTGGCATGCGACTTCCCTGACGTGCGGGAACTACTTTGGAGCTGTCAAGTGTTGTCACAGTAAGAGCATTGAACCAGGATTGAAATGGGATTCATATACAGTGAGATTCGCCCGTCCTTAATAACTTGGTATATCTCAGTCAATGACAATGATGCGTTCAGGCCTACCGCATCTGCTATGACATTGATCATGCCGGTGCTTGCCAGGATCTGGGAGAAGTCGCAATGTGTTGCCGTGAAGTGAGTGATAACTGCGCAAGTGAGATGGAGAAACCGTGACGTTGATACTTACACATCACGGGCAGCACCACTCGCATGGCACCAGCCTTACATACTGCCGACCCACCCAGCCAGGTAGTCCCATAGTGTATCATGATGGACCTGAGTGACACGGAAAAAGGGAGCGGTTGTCATCATAATCGGGAAGTGCCTCCGCCGGGGGCACGACCCAATGCCAGGGGGAAATAGTCAATTCGACAACTAACAAATGTCAATAGCATCATCTGTGGCTACTATTAGCTAAAGCCTTCGGGTATAAATTCACGGCAAGAGATCAAATATGAATGAAGCCAGAATATAAGGAATGATGCAATTGTCTGAAAACTCGAAAGTGTTGGTGAGATGTAGTCAAGGAAGTTCATGAAAAGACATCATGGTCCAAATGACTCTCAGGTTGGGAAACTAAAGAAGTGGGGTATGTGAACTCAGAACAACTTGTCAGAACTCTTTAATCTTTGACTTCCTTCCATGTACCCTCTGGCCCAGAGTTGAAGAATTGATCTTGCAGCTGGCCAGTACTTGCCAGCCCACTCAGGTACCATCCTATTTATAGTTGCATACATTCTTTGACACCTGTTATGCCTTTCTTGACGTTCATGTTTCCTTTGGACACCATATCTGCCATCTCCTTGTTTCATCCCTGTACCACATTGAGATATAGTTATGCATTCTGACTTATTCCTGCTATCAGCAAACTGTTCATTTGTAACCAAGGTATCATTACACTTCATTACAAATGTTTTTAACATAACTAATCATTTACACAACATGCATTGGACATTAGAAAGATGGTATGAAACTTTTAACATAGGTTTATAAGCAAGTTCAGTTTTTAATTATTCATTTTCCAAAATGGTACCTAACAGGAGGGTACAAGGGTACTTCTGTTGTGCAGGGCAGAGAAGAGAGAGGGGAGTCGAGGATGCTCACCAAGATAGAGATCAAAGTTCTTGTGACCAAGTTTGGGTTAGTTGAGATTGATGAGATCAACCCTTGTAGAGCTTCTTAGAAGCTTGATCTCAAGGGGAAATGAATCTTGTTATTAATTACATCATGGCACTTATTGCCTTTAAATACATAACATGTATGTACTTGTATGTGATGTAGCTGGAACAAGGTTGATGATGTCAGAATGACATCATAGGATCAGTCATGCTGCTCCACTTATTTGGAATAGGTGGTATTGGATCTGGATTGATCCAACACAGCTGTTGTGGAGCTAGGAAAACTCCAGACCAATGACATCATAGCTGAGTCATAAAGACTGCATTTAGATCACCATATGGTCAATCCTGAAGTGTAATTAAGATTACACTTTAATTAAGTTTGACTGATGTGACAGTCAAGCCTTAATACTTGACCTATGTCTATAGTAGCATGAATAGTGTATTAGCACTATGGTCTGCCTGCATTAACAGAGCACAGGACCTAGTGTTTGATTCACAGAATCTCAACAGGAGATGCAAGTGCTAAACACCAATGTAACTCTGACATAATGTCTGGTAGGATATATCAGGTCAGGAATAAGAAATAGGACCTTACTTGGATGAATGATCAACTCTGAGATTCTCTGGAGCAGAGTTGAGGAACTTGATATGCATTGACCTCAGAGTTGTAGTAAACAACCTCAGAGTAGACCAGAGATTGGAGGTGTTATATTTTGACACTCACACTCACACAGATCAGAGTTACATTGATGCTGAAGCTGTCAGTTGAGGTAATGTCAGCATGGAGCCAGGGAATGACAGGAGTGCAGGACCAGAAGATGGTGATGGCACTATAAAACAGCAAAAGAACTCCAGAATGTAGTTCTAAGCAAGAAATAGGGGTGCAAGTGTATATCTTAACCCAAGGCGATTGCAAAGAAAGAAAGAGGACTGTAGGAAAGACTCACTGAATGTCCACAGGACACTGGAAAACAAGAGTCTGGCTTCTCCCCATTCAGTAGGGCTAGGAAATCAACTAAAGTTGCAGGACTTGAGGGAAACTTGAAGGGAAATGTAGGGGAAGGTTCAGAAAACTGGACTTAGAGGCTTATAAATGATGGTGGTTACTTGCACACTGTCTAGGAACTAATTCCTAGGTACAAAAGTCTAATCCAGGCATACCCAAAATGTTATGGCTGACCTGGGTAAGGGCAGGTGTAGAACCTTTGGGGCTTTGGACTTAACCGTGGACAAAGAGCAACAGAGCTTGATGATTGCAAGATGTCTACAAGGAGCCTTCCTACCAACAAGGTTTGGCAATGAAGGATGCTACCAGGTTAACAGTGGCCAAGGGTACTACCGAGTGAATGGTGGATGAGGAGTCTGCCTACTATTGAAGACAGACAATGAGGACTTCTCTTTGGAGGGTGGTGACTGAGGAGACCTCTAGATGAGGTTGACAATGGAGACTTCCCACTTAAGGGTGATTCGGAGTGAGGAGGGACAAGAGGGTATTAAGGATACCCTTGGGCCTGTATTGTGGAGTGGGAATAACAATGTATTCTAGTGATGATACAAGAAAAGGCAAGAGATAAAAGGTAGAAGGTAAGACTAGACTAAGGAGCATATGTGTGACAATGTGGGTTTATATATGTAAGGGAATCTAGGGTAGGCATGGAACATAGAGGAATATGGTGGAAGGAGTCACTGACCAAGCAAGTGGAGTGAAATCGCATAGAATGTGATGGAAGCGGATGATGAGTCAAGGTATCATAGTCAGCAATGAAAAGAAGTAAATGTCCAAGTTGGGACTTATACCCATGTGTATGTAAGCAATAAGTTCAAGGAAAAGCATAGTCTGAGGTAAATCATAACACAAACAAAGTACAGTAAAAGAAACATGAAAGAAACAAAAACTCAACCAAACCTAAAGTATGGGAATGGGTTTTGAGGCATGGGAACACTGGGTCTGGTGTGCAGAAACTCAGGTCCAGAACATCAGTTCAAAACTAACCTTCAGACTTTGACTTGGTTAACTGTTAAGACTGGATCTCCTTCACTCAAACTCCAGTTGGAGATTGGAGGTCACAGGGGAGAAATGGCCAGAGATGGCCAGAGTTCAGAGGATTGCATTTGGAGGGGTGAAGGCTTGGCACAGGACTTGTGTGTCATGCCCATGCACTGTCATGGCCTTCTTGGTTGGAGATGCATCAGAGGAACTCAGAGAGAGATAGGAGGAGAGTGTCTAAGATGATATTCAGGCTGAGGCTATCTACATACAGAGTCGGAGTATATATACAGAGGGAAATTGGAGGCTATGTAAATAGGTAAGACAGAGTCAGAGAGGTCATATGCTGGAGCTGTGCTACACAGTGTTGGAGGGAACATAGGAGCGAGACTAATCTAAATACAAAACAATGAAAGTATGTAAGAAGATCTAGGGTAAGTCTGGAGTTTTGGAGATCAGGAGTTGACAAGAAATCACCAGAGGTATGAGCAGAGTTGTTCTGGAGGTCAGAGTTGGGTCGAATGGACAGGATATGACATTAACTCAGGTTGGAACAAATGGCAGTGGAACAGTCTCAGATTTGGTAGGAGCGCTGGATAGGGGCTATCTGACCGTGGGAAAACTCTGTATATCACTGTAGGGAACTTCACTTTTCTACAGTGCAGGGCCAGATAATGTTGGCAGAGCACCAGAGGAAATCAGAGATTAGTACTCCCACTACTTCTTGAGTGTGTAACCATGATGGACCTGATTTCATCAGCTGGTTCAAAACACTTTGCTGAGCATTCACAGTCAGGGATATCAATGATGTACATTCAAAGACAGGCAGAATTCTGGAGGATGCTGGAGGCCAGTGCTCCCACTTCTTCCTGAATGCATGGCATGGTGGAGCCATCTTCTTTGTTCAGTCCAAAAGATCTTGCTGGTCATGAGTGGTCAAATGTGAAATACACCCACTGAGCCTCAGTTGCATGTGTTGAAGAAGTGGAGCCAGAGTTGAAGGCATGCAAAAACCTGTGGAAGAAGGGATGGTGGAAGTGGAGAGCTGTTCAAGAGTTGATCTTATGATATGGCAGTGCTCTGGAGTGTTTAGAGTCCAGAGTAGTGTGACAGAGGTGTGAAAGTGGCCTGAGGAGTGCCATCTGTGCATGATGGTGTCAGGACCATTGTGGACATAGCAGGCAGTGGTGCCAGTTGGGAAAATGATTTGAAAGCCAGCCTGAGCAAGCTGTTCAATAGAGATAATGGAGTGCTTGAGCTTCAAAATGTGCAGGACATTGTAAAGGGAGATTGTGTGTGTGGTGCCTCAGACCATGGAGCAGAGTTGTATGGCACCAGTGCTAACAGCATGTGCTGTGAAACCATCAAGTAGAATGACATAGTTGTGAAAAGTGGCATGGTGTGGTACCATGTGTGAAGCAGCACCAGAGTTGATGATCATGTGCTGTGTTTGATGTTGAATGTGGTCTCAGACATGATGCAAGCATGAACAGTGTGGAATTTGAGTAAAGGAACCTTAGACTGTATGTTGGTCTGCTTTGGAGTTGTAGAGTTGCACTCCAGAGTTGTTTTAGTCAGTAAGTGAAGGCAAGGGGCTTCCCTGAGTGCATTAGCCCTCTCCAAAGGTGTGGAGGTGAGCTCTGAAGTTGTTGCCTTGTGTGAATAATGGAGATGGGCTTCTGTGAGTATGTTCACCCTCTCTGGAGGTATGGAGCTCTGGTCTGGAGTTGTCATGTGTGTGCACTTCCTCTGTTTGAGAGTCAGCTTCCAACTATTGTATGCATGACAGTCCTTTGTATTGTGACCTCCACTTTCATGATGTTCACACCACCAGGATGGCTTGCTGGAGCAGTCAGTGCAGTTGGAGCACTTAGAGCATCCAGAGTACCTGGAGGACTTAGTGCTGGAGTTGGTGTGTTTTGGAGATGGAACACATGGAGCCTTGGAGGAATGGAGATCAGAGTTGGATCCCTGTGTGTGAAAAAGACAAAGTGTCCTATGTGAATATATGGTGATGTAAGAGTCAGCCAGAGGTGATGAATGAATGGTCTTAAAGGCCTGCAGAGGAATAATCTGAGTAGGTCTGGATGTTCTTCCTCTTCCTTCTTCTCTGGAGCAATGCCTAGAGTGTGACTCTGTGCACTGGTCCTGCTGTGCTATGGAGCTGACAGTGGAGTGGCCAGAGTGGCCAGAGGTACTGCATGCAGAGTCAGAGTAAAGTGGGAATGGGGGACGTGAATGTGGTGCAATGTTGGAGTCATCTGGAAGTGATAGATGAGTGGCCTCAGAGACTTGTGAAGAAGTACTCCAGATGTTTCTCCTCCTTCTCCAGAGTGATGTTCAGAGTGGAACTCTACCAGCCAGTTACACTGTATTGTGTCAGAGTGGTTGGATAAGGTAGTGGAGTCCTCAGAGGATGCAAATACATGTTCAGAGGTGCATGTGGGAAATGATGAACAATGAGAGACCTCATGGGCTTGCATAGGAGTACTGTAGACAGCTCCAGATGTTTCTCCTCCTCCTCCTCCTCTGGAGCAATGTCCAGAGTGGAACTTTGTAAGCTGGTCATGCCATGCTGCATTGAAGTAGTCTGCAGAGTTGGCAAAGTCCTCAGAGGATTTGAGTACAGGTATGGAGTTACCTGTGGGACATGTGTTGAAGATGTCGGAGACCTGTGAAGAAGTGCTTCAGGCAGGTCCGGATATTTCTCCTTCTCCTCCTCCTCCTCCCCCTGAGCATTGCTCAGAGTGAGACTTCATGGGCTGAGATGTGTTGAAGAAGTCAGCAGAGATCCCAGAGGTCCTGGGGATTTCAGAGATCCACAGTAAAGTGTTTTGGACAGCTCTGGGTATGTCTCCTCTAGAGCATTGTTCAAAGTAAGATTTGATGAGCTGGACATGCTGTGTGATGTTGGAGTGGCCAGTGCAGATGTCAAAGGGTCTGAAGGTCCTGGAGGATGCATGAGTGGGCTTGGAGACATGGCTCAAGGCCTCATGAAGTTTAAGAAGGGCATTGTAGATCACCTTGGATGTGGTGTGTTCCTGCATTCAGAGCAGGAGATCATCAGATATGTGATCCAAAATAATTCCAAATGTGAGTCTTCACATTCTGTCCATGTCAGAAGAGGTAATTTCAGAGGTAGCACCAGAGTTGGTAGGAGTTGGGTCAGACTCAAGGACAATGTCAAGGAGATTTTGGCAGTGGAGGATTTCAGTGATTCAGAGTTTTCAAATTTAGACATTTGAAGTGTCTGTGAGAATGGGACAGTCGAGAGTTGTAATAGTGGTATCTGATGGCATGGTGTCAGAAACAGAGTTAGGTGATATTGTGTGGCATCACAGGACTGAAGAGAAGTGATGAAGTAATATTAGAGTTAGTCCAGAGTTGTCCAGAGTTAAGTGAGTGTGCTCAGAGCTAAGCAAGGAAGTTTTCAGACACCAGCAGGGCTCATAACCTGACAAAATCTGTGCACTATGAGGGGCAGAGATACCCAGACTACAGACATAAGTAAATTAAAGTAAGAAAAAGTATCTGAAGAGCTTACCTCAGCTATTGCACAGTGGTGTGGCAGAACAACTGAGGGAGCAAGGACAAAGCCAAGTAGCTAAACAGAGATGGAGATGCAAGTGCTAAACTCTGATGTAACTTCAACATAATGTCCAAAATAGGATATATCAGGTTTGGAATAAGAAATAGAACCTTACTTGGATGAATGATCAACTTCAAGATTCTTCAGAGCAGAGTTGAGGGACTTGGTATGCATTGACCTTGGAGTTGTAGTAAACAACCTTGAAGTAGACCAGAGATTGGAGGTATTACATTTTGACACAGAGCATATCAAACAATCCCCCTACATCACTCACAATGGCATAGCCTTGTAATCTGACTATCCAACTCCAAATTTGCAATAGACTCCTTTACATGTTTCAGCTTCTTTCCATCTGGAGGCCTATATGGAAAAATCAGCAGCACAGGTGCTGACCTATTGTGCCACACTGGAATTGGACCCATATTAAGTTTGGTCAATGACCACTTCTTCATCTGAATTCCAATTGATCACCTTGCTGACTACAATGCACTCTGATCATCAACTGCTGACAACATAACCACTCTCAGCAGACCCCTCTCAAAGGGTGGATGCTGATGGTATACTGGCACCCCCCTACCCAATGCCCAACTCGAAGAATTCAATGATGACCATCACTTTCCTCTCCAAGACCTCTTCACATCCTCCCTGTGATCATCCAAAGATAGCAGCTTCTGCAACAATATCTCAGACATCAACCAGATCTCCACTGACCTCAGTATTCCCTGGAAACCATCCAAATACATACCATTCTTTCCCTTCCCAACATTTATCAGCTTTACCTGGCACATAACCAACCATACAGTCTGTCTCAGAGAACTCAAATGCATCAAATACCTTGTGACCATAAATGAATAGACAACCCAGCACACACACACACTTTCTGACATACAACAGCTGCATAGTAAGCTTATACATGCCTCACTCATATTCCCTGAAGATTGCCCCTACCTCATAAACCTCAAAGTGATGCATGCAATCTTCAACATGTGCCCCCTGATGTCTCGCATTCAACCTTGTGGCACAACCAAAGATCTCAAATGGTGGACCAACTGCCTCATCCACCCTGCCCCACCCTCCTCCCTTCCCACCCCACAATCCATCCTCAACATCAAAGCCTTCTCTGATGCCTCCATCTCTTATGGCCTCAGAATTCAACTCAATAGCAAATGGCACTCATGGCACCTTCTTCCTGGATGGCAAATGGGTGGTTGCAACATTGGCTGGGCAGAAGCTATCACTGCTGAGCCACTTTCATCCACTCTAATTCCCCCACCATTCATTTCTGCATCCACTGCAACAACATGGGCATTGTTGACAGCTGGCATCAGGGCCACAGCAGAAACTGACCAACTAACAACATTTTCAGGCACATTATCCCCTTCCTGGCTGCAGCCAACTACACCACCCACATCAGCTACATATATAGCACAAACAATCCCACAGATGAAATTTCATATGGCCTACATTCCCCCTCATCTCTTATCCTCCCAGCATTCCTCATTTCTCAAAAAATCTCCACTTTCATCTCCAACTTCCTTCATGCATAAAGACCCCCCCACCACAACTCACTGCCATCCAATGACATGAACACCTCACTCCCTCCTTCTACTTGAATCCTTACCACCAGGTATGTCAACACTGATCCAACCACAATGCAACCATCACCATCTCACCCCAGCCCCACAACAATCTCCCCCAATTCTACCCCACCCCCAACATCACCCCTATGCCCAAACTACCTTGCCAGAGACCACCTCTTTTGATGGTGTCCCACCTCATTGCACACCATAATCACACCACTCACCAAAGCAGATTTGCTATGCATCTTCAACATCATTTCCAGCACCTGGATAGACTTGACCAAAGAATGCTATGGCTCAGATCACCTCATCTTTCACACCTACTGCAACCTCAAAACCATCTCAGAAGAACAATGTACCCCCATCCCTGCAAACATCATCTTTGCCTTCATCTCCTCTCTCACCAGCATCTACACAGAATTCATCATCTCCAACTACCTCAACACTCTCCATGCCTGGCACACTATGCATGGCCTTCCCTGGGCTCTCAACTCTGATGAAACTGACATCCTTCTAAAGGCAGCCAAACTCCTCACCCCACCCTCCTCCAAATCCCACCCTCACAAATCCTTTACCATTGACAGGATCAAATCCATCTGCACCCAATTTGACCTGTTACTTTCCCTTCACACTGCCATCTTTGCCTGCCTTACAATATCATTTTTCACAATCTCACATGTAGGCAAATTCACAGCACCCTTCCTATCCTCCTTCAACCCCAACATTCACATTACCACCTATGGCATATCTGTCAGAATCTGTGTGCTATGGAGGGGTAGAGATACCCAGACTCAGTTGCACAGTAGTAGTGGAACAACTTGTGTATTTACCTATGGAGGGGTAGAGATACCCAGACTACAGACATAAGTAAAAAGGAAAGCTAGATATAGCTAAAAAGACTAACCTCAGTTGCACAGTGGTAGTGGAACA
>JBBPTO010000341.1:0-34130 GCA_038094155.1 Pulveroboletus cf. aberrans | reverse complement strand
TGCAATAACACATTGTGGGTGGCTTTGATCACTTACAAAATTCTTTTAAAAATAGATTTATTACCTATAATATATAGTTGTATTCTATAATTTTTTCTTTATCTCACTGGGGGGTGTGGGGGGTGGAGCCCTCCACTACCAGCGCCAGCTGGTAGACACAATGGAGGAATTTAGGAGGGAAAAGGAGGGATGTAGGAGTGAGAGGAAGATCATTCAGGGGGTGATTGAAAATGTCGGAGTGGATTCTGTGTGGTTCTGAAAGGAATTCAAGGAAGATGGAGACAAGTTGAGGCAATAGTCAGGGAAATAGTCTCTTGCAGTGATTTTACCAATCTGAGGATTTCAACAAAATCAGGATAGAAGGTGGGAGTTCCAGAGAAATGATCTGAAAGGCAACAGAGATGGGTGTTCACAAGGCTGAGCAGCATCAGAGGTGAGCAGAGAGTGAGAAAAGAAGGATGCTTGTATCTGAAAAGAACTTGGAGAGGAGGGGGAACAACAAATGTCAGGCATGTTGAAAGACAGATAAAGTGGGTGAGATGCCAACCACTGGGTTAGTCTGAGGTAGACAATAAGTAAAGAAGGATACAAGTGGTACTCATCTCTAAGGAATTCCTAAAGGTTGTAAAGTGAGAGGGGAACAAGATCAAGGTGCTCCCTGCATGTTTGAAAGGGATCTGGCTTGTATCTGGTAGAGATCCAGTGTGTATCTGGTAGTGAGAGTTCACCGGATCGAAAGTACCCAGTCAAGGATGAGGACCAAGTGTGAGAAAGATGATGAGGATGAGGAGGACAATGATGGGGAAACTGTCAAATTTATAACTCCTCTGAGGTCTTCTGACTCACTCTGGACCTGCTCTGCTGCAACTCCAAGTCTCCTTCTGCAAACTGCAACTCCTAACTCCGGAGTTGCCCAGAGTTGTGTACTATACATAGTAACATCTTTTTCTCTTCTTCAGACCTCATACTTCCTATTCTGGACTTTATGTTGGACTTACATTGGAGTTTATGTGCTCTGATTTCCATCAGTATTTTAGTCAGTCCACTTTGTCATACCTTCCTCAGTTGTTCTGCCATCACTGTGCAACACTAAGGTTAGTTTTCTAGCTACATTTAGCTTCTATTTTACTTATGTATGTTTGTAGCCTGGGTATCTCTACCCTTCTGTAGTGCACACATTTTGACAGAAACATTCCACACAGGTCAGACAGGGATCTGATGAGTTGAAAAAGGTGTTCATTATTTTGGAGGGTACAAATTTTATAGTCAAGGCATTCCCCTTGACTTTTGACTGACAGCTAGTCAAGCCATGACATATAGCACCTGTAAGTAAAGATAGTGTCCATCGTCCTGTTGTCAGTGGGGATAGATCACTGACAATAAAAAAAAAGAAATATAACCACCACCACACCACATCCAGTTATATGAATGGGTGGAAAATGGTAAGTACTTCAAAGAAAAGAAAGGAAATCAGACCCAGATGGTATTGGATACATATGATAGAGGGTGAACTGGAACTGGATTGATGACGGATGGGACATGGATGGTATGTGGCTTGAATGCATGCTTGAGAGAGACTGTAGACAACCTAGAAAAAGTCAACCAGATGTAGAACAACTGGATATGAACCTAAGAAGCTACAGCTTCTTACATCTGAGGGGGACTTTGGAACTGACTGTCCCCAGTCAGTCACATGACCATGGGGAGCGGAGTCTGAACAGTAGACAAGTCACATCAGACTCAGACGTGACTTGCCACAACATATCCTTCTTCATCCACCACAATAGCAACAGCAACAGCAACAACATGTCCATCACCCCAACCATCACCAACATCCTCGCCTTCATGTGAGTTGAGCTGACGGATGGACCAAAGGCAGCAGTGATCAAGATGTTGCAATCTGCCAAAGAGCAGGTCTGCAACATTGGGAAGATGGTATCAGATGACAAGGAGGAATTGCAGGAGGAGCAGGAGATGTGGGTGGAGGAGCAGGATGGTGCTCTGGTGAGTAATGTGACTTGTGTCATGTCTTTTGCATGCTAACCCCCCTTACAGAAACAACTCGAGTTGTGCCTGCATGAGGTGCAGAAACACAGAGCTAAGGTGCTCATCAGCAATGCAACTGCTGCCACCATGCAAGAAGTGGGGCTGTCAGTGAAGCAGTAGAAAGCAGAGGTGGCAGATGGAAGAAGAGCAGGTGGCTGAGAAGAAGGCAGTTCATGAGAAGGTGGAGGTGGAGGAATGGTAGTGAGTCGAAGGACAGCAAGCAGCCAAAGTAGAGGCAGATCCCACTCCTGTTCCAGAGGTGGAGGTGACAACAACAACAATGACAATGACAGGCCCAACAGAGATGGAGGTGGGGGAAAAGGAGGTGGATGCAAGGACAGAGATGGAAGAGTGGCCAGCAGGAAGTAAGGGCAAGGCAGCATGGCTGCTTGTCATGGTTATACCATGACCCAAGGTGAGCTCATGATTCATCCAGACTAGAACAAGACTGACCATCTGTAGCACAAGCACATAACCCCACCAACTGAGGACAAGGAGGACAGGCCCAAGAGGACAAAAAATAGGACAGCCAATGAAGCAGAGGAGGTATGGCACATGATGCCATGCTCCCACTGCACTCAATCCGGTGCTGCCTGCACTGGGCCAGAGGGGCAGATGTGTGTCCAGTGCAAGAAGCTCAAGGCCAAGTGCAAGAAGTCGGGAGATAGAGGAAAGAGGAAGGTGGATATGGAGGAAAGACCAGGGCATTGAAGGACAGGAAGGGCAAGAAGCCAGGTGAGTAATGGCTTGGCTGCACATGATATGGAGTTAACTATCCAGTAGAACGCCCTAAATGACAAAAGGTGAAGCCTATCTGGCTTGAGGACAAGGACAAAGATGAAGAGGACAAGGAAGACAAACCTGGACCCAGCTGGGTCACAAAACCAGGTCACACCAGCTGGAGGGAGATGGTGGCCTATATGGCCAAACATCTCAAGGCATGTCTGCTGGGCTTGCAGAAGCATCTAAAGAAGATAGAGGTAGAGGTGGGAGAGATGGGAGCTGAGATCGCTGGTCAGCTCAAAGAGCTAAGGTAGATCCAGCAGCTGGCAGAGGGATCTAACCCCCTGTAGCATAGAATAGTTACCCCCTTACACATGTTGCCTAGTCGTATACAAGTTCCAATGCATGTATCCATGTCCATGTTTGCTCACATGATCTGACTGGTCCCTAAGTGAAAGAAACTGTAAGGTAAGCAAAGAAAATGAAAGAGGTCTGAGACAGGAGTGACAACACTGGGTTGCGAGCATCTGCTTGACTTGTCTTCATCGGTTGACTTCCACATCTATACCTTTCTGGATGGGACCAGATGCCTAGTATCTGGTACTGAATCAATGCTGGATCAGTATAATAAGAAAAAGAGTGCTTTTCAAGTGTCCACATTGAAAGAAGAGAAACATAAGTAAGTAGAGTTTGTCAGACAAGGGGGACTTTGCATAAGAGAGGAGACAGTATTCAGAATCTATCATAGGGGTGCATTGTTTTTGTTGTTTTAATGTTTTTTGTTTTTCTGTTGGCTTTTTGCTTTATTTAGTATTGTAAGGGAATGTGAGATGCATCTGAAAGAGCACCGGATGAAGAACCAGGATGGAACAGAAAGTGCCAGATGAAGAACTGGGATGGAACAGAGATAGAGAAACGAGTCTCATATTTTATTTTTGTTTTGTTTTTGTTTTTGGGAGAAGCTAGCCCTCATGGACCACTCTTCCATCTTCCTCAGCTTTGAATTCATCTAACTCATTATCATCCAATCCAGTCATATCTGTAACTGGAATGAAGATATTCATCATTGGAACATAAGGCAGCAAGCAAAATGTCATGTACCTCAACTTAGAGATGGTGCCATCTAACTCAGCCAGTAAATATGATCTGCCAGTGGTCCTGTGAAGTACCACCATTGGTCTGAGATACCACAGCTTTGTCTTCCAGTTTAACTCTTTTTCGATCTGGGAGTTCCAGATCAAAACAAGATCACCAGGATGGTACTTGACATCACAAATCTGGTTTTTGAATTGTGCCTCAAATTGCTTCAATGACACAAACCAGAACTGCAGGACTTGTGTCCACATCATGTTGATGTCTTCCTGACACTTTTGGAGCTGAGAAGCTCACCAGGCAATCAGGGCATTTCTAGAGATGAGGTCAGAAGCCAGAGCCAGCACAAGAAACATAGGATTGGAATGATCTCAAGGAAAAAGTGGCTCAACACCATGCACCATAAAGTATGGTGAGAGGCTGGTGGATTTAAGAATTGTGACATGCTCTGCCCAGAAAATGGAGTGAGTGGTTGATGGCCAGCAAACCTCCCCTCCCAGGGTACTTTTGATGATGGCCTCCTGAACATTGTAGTGACACCATTCAACCACACCGTTCACCTGTGAGTTGTAGGAAGAGATCCAAATATGGCAGATGCCATACCAGCTGGCAAGAATATTGAGAGCCTGAATGAAAGGGGATCCATTGTCAGTAACTAAATCAGATACAGCACCTCACCAGCACAAGATGCTTTTGAAAATGAAAGAGGTGATGGTGGATGCATTCTCAGAATGCAGCATCTGCCATTTCAGATATGCAGTAAGCATGCACTGAGCCTGAATGATGTACTGGTATTCCCCAGAACATAGCATCAACATAGTGTCAATGTGAACCTTGTAGAATAGACTGCCAATGGCAGAGATGGTTGGAGGGATATGCAACTTCTGCATTTGTTGAATTTGGCACTCATGACAAGTTTTCATGTACCACTTGATGTCATCGACCAACATGGGCCACCAGAGCTATAGGAGCAACCAGGTCTAGACCGTGAAGACACCTTTGTGCCCGAGGCTATCATGAGCCTCTCAGATCAGCCTGTAGTGGTGCTTTGGCAGAACAATGAGTTGATGGTGACCATGTGGCTCATGACAGTACAGAGAGCCATTAAGAAGAAAGAAGTGGGTGGCTGAATTGATGAAGGAAGTATAGTTGGAGTTGGATAAGTCTGGGGGATGGATATGAGTGGTGAGGAACTCTTGGATCAGGGCAATGCAAGCCTCTTTGGCAAGAGCCTTGGGTGAATGTGGGATCCCTGGATCATCCAGTGAAGCATTCAGAATGAGGATGAACATGGAATGGTGATGTGGTAGATGGCAGATCAACATTAGATCGCTAGAAAGGTAAGAGGAGGAACTTGCTAAAAGTAACCAGTCATTAAGAAGGACAACAGAAAATGAATAAGTTCAGTTAGTCCTCATAGTCATCATTCTCAGGCAGATCATCCTCAGATGGAGGACATCGCAAGAGTCCGTCTGTGGCAGTATGCTGTGATGCAGAAACATGGATGAGATGGAATGCGAAGAGAAGAATACCTGTGATTCACTGGTTGATGGTTGCATTGGGTTGCAAGTCAGGATTATTAATCATATCCTTGATGTACTTTGCATCCATCTCAACTGTCAGGTTGGCTACACCAAAAATGAAGATTCACATGGTGCAAAGCACATGGAAGAGCCCATAAAGCTTGAGTTTGGCCTGTGAGTACCGGCTCTTGACATCTGTGAGACCTATTGATCCAAACTGGTGCAGACTCACCATCTTCTCCTTCCTGGGACAGGAAGTACCCAATTGTGATCAATGAAGTATCAACAGCCAAGATTACCTCACAGCCAGACCTGTAGTCCAAGTAACATAAGGTGGGAGAGTTGCAGATCATGTCCTTGAGACACTGCATTGTGATCTGCTGAGGCTCACCCCATTCAAATGAAGCATTTTTCTGGGTCAAGTTAACCAACAGATGTGCAATAGAAGCGAAATCATGAATGAAAATGTGGAGTACATTGCACACACCTAAGAATCTGCAGACCTGTGTTAAGATCTGGCATTCCAGCCAATCATGGATCTTTTGGACCTTGTCTTTGTGGGGGATGTGTCTGTCTGCCATACACTTGTACACAACAATCATAGCATCCAGTGCTGCTAGAACAAACTGTTTAGCAGATATGGTAGCACCAACATTTTACAACCACTGAAGAATGCAGTGAATGACTTGAAGATCCTTCCACATGAAGTGGCGAATCCCTGAATTGTCAGGGATGGTCTTGTAGGATCTGTCCAGTTGTTGGTACTGGGTGGTGATGTATTTGATTGGCAGGTCATCAATGAAGGGATAAGTAACATGAGGAATCTCATCCTGCAGGATAAAGGCCATATTTGCCTGATATATCTGTATGGCATTTGTGTAGCCCATTGGAACAGTGGTAAGACGATGGGGACCCATAGGACTATCGAAAGTCATAAGGTCCCATGAATTCAAATGAAGCACATGCTGGTCATGTCCAGCAAACAGATCCATTATTTTATACACTGCGAATCTGGTGAAGAACTTCGTGAAGTGCTCAACAAATGGAGGTGTGGAAGAGTCATGGATCATAATGCTGTTCAGAGGTTGGAGGTCATGAATGAGATGAAGCAACTTCTTGTCCTGTTTCAGGACATAGAACCATTGAAACCGGTATGTGGCAGTCAATGGCTTATACATGCCGGATGCAACCTGGTCCTTGACTATCTGGATAGCATCAGTCCACATACCCAGAGGAACAGGAATATTTCACAACACTCATAGAGTGTGGGGTACAGTAGAGATCTTGACAGCAGGAAAATATCACTCATCCAAGTGACCGTGCTCAGTTGGTACTCAAGCAAAGGTGGTTTCATGGTCCTGGATCAGCCAACAAATGAGTTTGACCTCATCTGGCCAAAGCCAGTTCACTGGATCAAGATCTAGTTTGTCAGCCTGTTCTGGGTTAACAGCAGATTGTATAGCAGATAGGAAGGAGTAATCTGACACAGGAGGGATAGGTCCAACAGAAAGTGGGGGTAGACGTGTGAAGTAACAAGAGGAAAGATGTGGAATGGATGAATGAATGGACTCTCCTCAACCATGAGGCAGATCATCGATGTCTAAAAACCCATCTCCAAAACAGATTGATGGCTGTTATATTGCAACTGCTCTTGACAGCATGGGCAACCTTCAGACCACAACCAGGTCAGCAGCATATACTGCTTCCTGCTGTTTGGATCACAAAGTGTTATAGTCTGCAAGCCATCAGGGAAATCTTCTGTGTTAGCACTCATTAAGCAATGAAAAGGATGCCCAAGTAACAGGTCGAAATTGGCTTTCATCAAGATCTGAACCTGCACCATGACATCACCAGCACCAAAATCCAAGGAGAGGTTTTCAAAAATATCAATGGTAGAGTCCACATTGGTATTTGTGAATGACATCTTCATAAGATGGTTTAACCAAATGGGCAATCTGAGTTCTTCCCAAATTCTCTTTGGCATTGCTATAATTTCAGATTCTGAGTCAAGAATGCCAAGAAGTGCATGTCCAGACTCCCCTACTTTGGCCTCAATGGCTTGCAGCAGGAGGTTATGATGCACAATGATAAGACCATTGTTGTTGCAGAGGATCCAGTCACCATATTCGCAACCTACCACTGCCAGATCCTTCCCAGATAGCTCATGTACCTGTCCAATGTTAATAGACAGGTTGGTAGTATGCTTCACCATATGAAGATCTCAGAACTGCTTCTGAAACTCAGGTCAGACAGCAAACAGCTCCTTTACCAGAATAGGAACACTTGAGTCTAGCATCCATTCCAGGACTCAATGAGATGCAGCATGATCCTCTAAAGGAAAAGAATACTTATACTGAGTGTTAGGGAACATCTGGTTCTGGTATGGGGATGGATTGATAGTTCTGGTGCCTGCACCAGACGCCTGAGGGACCAGGACCAGATGTGTAATGTTACGATTTATCCCAGACATGCTTTTCCTTTGACTTATCGCTTACATACACATGGGTATAAGTCCCAACTCGGATGTTCTTTTCTTTTCATCGCTGACTACAATACCATGACTCACCGACCGTTCCCTTCGCACTTCACGTGCCTCTCATCACTTGCTCAGTCAGCGATTCCTTCCACTGCATTCCATTCCATTCCATGCTTGCCCTGAAGTACCATACGTATATAAACCCACGTCGTCACACCTATGCTCCTCATTCTAGTCTTACCATTTTCTACCTTGTCCTCTTTGTACCACCTCGGGAATACATTGTCCCCTCTCCACGATACAGGCCTAAGGGTAGCCTTAATACCTTCTCCCTCATCACCTCGATACAACCCTTATTTGGGGAGTTACCACCGTTCACTCAGTAGTCCTTGTTGTCTGTCCTCAATCATAGGCAGACTCCCTTGTCCACCGTTAACTCGGAAGTACTTTGGCTGCCATTAGCTCGGTAGCAACCCTTGTCGCTGAACCTCGCTAGTAGGTAGGCTCTTTGTAGACGTCTTGCAATCATCAAGCTCCGTCGCCACTCCGTCCATGGTTTAAAGACTGCAGTCACAACGGTTCTATGCCCACCCTCTCTAAGGTCGGCCGTAACAAAAGACTAGAATCATCCTTCGTACCGGCTACTTTCACGTAAGCCACCATTCATCCCTACCGCCCATCAACCAATCCCCTTTGCAGGAATTCCTTTCATACCCCTCGCGCACCACCACCTCAAACGGAAGACTCCTCTGACAACGCTTCTGACCAAGAAGTCGTTACCCCTGTCACGCAATCTAGTGCATCTTTGAGACCACCTCCGGTCGACCCCCTTGTATCTTCAGGACCGCCACCCGCCGTCCACCACCACATCGCTCTTCTGAGCACCCCCCTTGCCTCTGCCATTATGTCCTCATCGAAACCCGTTGAACTTCGCCTCACTAGGCCCAAGGCCTATGATGGGGACTCCTCCGAAGCCATCTCATGGCTTACCTCCACCCGGTCATATATGCTCGTCAATAAAGACATCTATGACACCAACCATAAGAAGATCGGCTTTCTCCTGTCCTACATGAGCGAAGGCCCTGCCAAGCAATGGGCCGAGTTCAAGTGCACTGCCGCCCTTGAGACCGACGACTTCGGCAAACTCAAGGATTTTATCAAGGACTTTAAAGCCACCTTCGACCGAGGCAACACAGAGCAGACTGCTCTCTCCTGGCTTGCCACCCACCGCATCGAGAAGATGACCCAACTCAATGACTATATCAACAAGTTTCTTCTCTACGTTGGGAAGGCAGGTTTCACATATCCCCCGCTAGCTGCCGATACCGCTGCGCACCACACGTTGATCCAGTTCTTCTGGGTCGGGATTCCAGTCGTGCTCATGCGCAGGATCAACTCCATGGATACCGTACCTAGCACCATCGAGAAATGGATTGCTCAGGCCTCCCACTTTAAGGCGCAGTGGGATGAGGGAGACGCCATTGCTAAACAGCACCACGGAACCTCATATACTCATACCCAGACCACCTCATACTTGAAACCTTCCCGACCACCCCGCGACCCCGATGCCATGGACGTTGACGTCGTCCGCATTCCCAAGTTGACTCCTCAGGAATGAGAATGTTGCCAAAAGGAGAACCTTTGTTTCCACTGCCGCAAGAAGGGACACGGATCCCATTCCTGCCCCACCTTTCCTTCCACTCCCACACCACAGGTCAAGAAAGTGACTAAGGCCGAGATCTCCGAGGATCTTCCCAGGCTCGAAGAGATAGAAGATGATGATGACGATGAACTGCCAAAGAAGACCACCATAGGAAGGATTGGGATGATGGGTTTTTGAAACGGGAAGTTACCACGACGCATGACTTCCCTTCCTCATTTAGTGCCAATGTAACTGTAAACGCTAAGGACAAACAATTGATGAGAATTCCTATTCAACTCATCGACCCCTCACACTCAATGAAAGCCGTCGACACCTTCGCCATCATAGACAGCGGTGCAGACGTCAACTGCATCAACTGGGGCTTTGTTCGCAAACATCGCCTATCCACCACTCGTTTAACCACGCCGATTCCACTTCGTAATGCAGATGCTTCCATCAATCAAGGGGGGTCTGTACGCTTCACTTGCACGCTGTTCTCCAACATCGGAGGGATACCCCAACGTTCCGAGTTCTATGTCATAGACTGCGGAAACTCCAATGTCCTTCTTGGTATGCCATGGCTAACCAAAACTAACCGAGTAATTGACTGGGCCACACGTACCCTTGACGTCCCTGAATCCAAGGATGAATCAAAGGCTCTATACGAGGCCTTCTCCTCTGACACCAAGCGTCACTACGATCACCTCAATCGTACTGCCCCTCGACCCCCTCATCATCATATGGTCCATCAGGTCTATGATGAATGCCTCTGGAACTATTGGGACAAAGGAACCGAGGAAGAGTTCACCCTTGCCCAAGTCCAGGACTACCATTACCAACATGGAATGTCCACCAACCGCCTTCACAAAGCAGGGGGATACTATCTCCCCAACCTCAACGATGCCATATACCGCATCAGCACAGCCACTGAGCTCACCGCTGCTGCCTCCCCTGAAAAACCCCCCATCATCCTTCCAAAGGAATACGAGGACTTCAAGGAAGTCTTCTCCAAGGAAGCCACCGACCATGTACCCCCCTCAAGACCCTATGATCACGAGATCAACTTCGATGAGACCTTCGTTTCTAAAATAGGAAAGGTCTACCCCTTGTCACCCGATGAACGCAAAGCCACCGAGGACTTCCTCGAAGAAAACCTCAAGGCCAGAAAGATCCGTCCTTCGAACTCACCCCAGGCCTCCCCTTTCTTCTTCATCAAGAAGAAAGACGGCAAACTCCGTCCTTGCCAAGATTACCGCTACGTCAATGAGCACACAATCCGTGATGCTTATCCCCTCCCCCTCATCTCCGACCTCGTAGACAAGCTGAAAGACGCCAAGGTCTTCACCAAGTTCGACGTCTGCTGGGGGTACAACAATGTCTGTATCAAAGACGGACACCAATGGAAGGCTGCCTTCATTACCCATAAGGGGCTCTTCGAACCTACCATCATGTTCTTTGCCACCCACACCAAACGTACCCGCTGTGTCCTGGAACGAATGAAGGAGTTGGATCTTCACCTAAAACTGGAGAAGTGCACCTTTGCCGCCACTGAGGTCGAATACCTCGGTCTCATTGTCAAACCTGGTCAGATCGCCATGGACCCTGTCAAGCTCAATGGGATTGCATCCTGGCCTGCCCCTGCCACACCTAAGGAGGTACAATCCTTCTTGGGTTTTGCCAACTTCTACTGTCAGTTCATCCCTGACTACTCCTCCATCGCCCGCCCTCTTCTTGATCTCACCAAGAAGAACCTCGTCTGGAATTGGACCCCAGAGTGTGACATGGCCTTCCATCAACTGAAGGACCTGTTCCTGTCCAAACCTGTCCTCCAATTGCCAGACCCCACACAACCCTTCGCCATCGCCACCGACGCATTGAAGTATGCTACCAGTGCTGTTCTCCTCCAAACCGATGATAACGGGGATTGGCATCCCTGTTCCTACCGCTCCTCATCGTTCTCTCCCGCAGAACGAAACTATGATATCTATGATCGTGAACTCCTCACGATCCTCAAAGCCTTGAAAGACTGGTGCCAATACCTCCATGGCGCAGCCTTCCCTGTCCAGGTCTTCACAGACCATAAGAACCTGACATACTTCCGTACCGCTCAGAACGTAAACCGCTGTCAAGCCAGATGGCTCCTCGACCTTGGAGATTACGATCTCAAACTTCGCCACGTCCCTGGGAAGCTTCTTGCTGCTCCCGATGCCCTATCACGACGTCCCGATCTCTACCCTTCCTCCGACCCCAACAATGAGAGCACCACGCTCCTCCCACAGTCGATGTTCGTTCAGCTCATCGACAGCTCTCTCACTTCCCTCATTGAGGACGCCTCCGAGTCGAATCCCCTTGTCCTAAAAACCCTCCAATCGATCGCAAACGATGTCCCCTCGAACCTCCGTGCCCGTCTCTCCGACTGGCAACACCGTGATGGCATGCTCCTCTATAAGGACTGCGTCTACGTCCCCACTAAAGACCTTTGGCAGAAAGTGCTTCTTCGCTGCCATGATCACGAAACCACCAGTCACCCCGGATATCTCAAGACCCGTCAATTGGTCTCCTCTGAGTTCTGGTGGCCCGGTCTTGCCCACTACGTGTGCAAGTATGTCAAAGGTTGTGCCACGTGTCAGGCTAACAAAGCCAACACGCACCCCACTGTACCCCCGCTCACCCCCATTTGCTCCACCTGCACACGCCCCTTCCAGCAGATCTCTTGTGATCTGATCACCGATCTCCCCATGTCACCTGCAGGCTTCGATTCCCTATTGGTCATGGTCAACCATGGGCTTACTAAGGGGGTAATTCTATGCCCCACCTTGAAAACTGCCACCGCCGAGGGTATTGCGACCCTCTTCTTCCACAAAGTCTACCGCCGTTTCGGTCTTTATGAAAAGATCATCTCTGACTGAGGCCCACAGTTCGCCTCTACCTTCGCCAAAGAGCTTGGAAAGCTCCTGAACTACGACCTTGCCCTTTCCACCACGTACCATCCCCAGACTGATGGGGAGACCGAACAAGTCAATCAGAAGATTGAAACCTACCTTCGGATCTTCTGCGGGAATAACCCCTCTGCGTGGCACGAACTTCTTACTCATGCCGAGTTCGCGCACAATCACCGTCCTCACTCTGTAATGGGAAAGTCCCCGTTCTACCTCATGATGGGCTACGAACTCTGTGCTCTACCTTCTATTGTCCCCGACACCAAGGTCTCCGCAGTCAAAGACCGCCTTAAGTCCCTCACCGCGTCCTGCAATGAAGCCCTCGCTGCCCACGAGCTCGCCTGCCAGACCATGGCCCAATGAACCCAGTCTAAGTTCCAGCCTTTCATCAAAGGAGACAAAGTCTGGCTGGAAGCCCACAATCTAAAGTGGAACGTCGCCAACCCCAAGTTCGCACCCAAATGGGAAGGACCCTTCTCTGTCATCAAGGTCCTGTTCCCTATCACATACATGCTAAAGCTTCTGTCCACATGGAAAATCCACCCGGTCTTCCACGCTTCTTTCTTATCATTTTATCACGAAAACGACGTACACGACCCCTGCTTCACACGACCACCCCCGGACCTTGTAGAAGGCAAGGAAGAGTATGAGATCAATAAGATCTTATGTCACCGCGGAGCTCCATCTAACCGTTCCTTTCTGATCTGATGGAAGGGCTACACAGCCGAAGAAGACTCTTGGGAATCTGAGCGGAACCTGAAACATTCCAAGGCTGCCCTGATGGCTTATAAGAACTGTCACCCCTCTGCTTTTCCCCCAACTCCTTCGCCTTCACCCACTCGCAACAATGACAACGTCCCCCCTCCGCAACGTTGCCTTCGCTGCAGATGACGTCGAAGACCCCTCCACCTCTGTCATTGATTCTTTATCCACCGTGTCCACCCTGGAAGAGACCTTCTCCGAGGTTTTCACCCTCGTCGAGTCCGTTGCTGATGAAAACGTACCTCCGTTTCCTATCTTCGCTGAAGCTGGCTGGGGTAGTCTTCCCCCAAATTCTCCTTTCCGCACTCCCCTCGTAGAGATCCCGAGGCCTCCAATGCCTCACCGCATCGTCGCCATAGACCTCCCTGTCCACGCCCATCGTCTCCGCCCCCAGACCATCCCATTCCTGTACATCGCCACGTACCGCAACCGCGTCTATGATAGACACATGGCCATCCCTATCTGCGCCCACCTGGATATGGGCTCCGCCCTTTACTGCCTTGTTCGTCTCTTGTGGCAGATCGGCCACCTCAATTTCTTGAACCACCCCACTGCTGTCGCCATCCTCATGGAAGCCAACCTCAAGTTGAATATCCTTGCCCACCAGCTTGAACTCAGAGAGTTCCTGGAAGACCTCGACCGTTACCTCGCAGAGACCAATGAGCAACACTCAGAGCCGTTGCCCGTACCCATCCCGCTTGTCACCCCTGCCACACCGTCCACACCATCCGCGTCTTCGTCCCCTCTCGATGGGGAAACCCTCACCTTTATTGATCAAACCGAGCTCCACCACCGTGAAAGTCTAGGACAAGTCGTCCTCACCCATGATAACCCGCGTTACCCCCAGGCCTGCTTTCAGTGCCACCGCCTCGGACACTTTCAGGACCGTTGCCCCGAATACCTCTGCTCAACCTGTCTTAAGTTCGCCCCTGGCCATTCTCAATGAGAATGCCCTCTTTGATGACCTTCTCCAAGGCCCTCTCCCTCTACCTCGCCCTCGTCCCATCGTTCCTCCCAGCACTCGTCCTCGTCGTCCTCGCCCCGAGGCACTCCACCATCAAGTCCTATGCACCAGCATAACCGACGATCTATTCGTACCCATAACCGATGACGCTGCCATGAGCAACATGACTGGTGAGCTCTACGGGGATTATAAAGATTTTTTGAAGTCGGTGACTTCAAGTCTACTAAGGGGGTAATGTTACGATTTATCCCGGACACACTTTTCCTTTGACTTATTGCTTACATACACATGGGTATAAGTCCCAACTCGGATGTTCTTTTCTTTTCATCACTGACTACGATACCATGACTCACCAACCATTCCCTTCACACTTCACATGCCTCTCATCACTTGCTCAGTCAGCGATTCCTTTCACCGCATTCCATTCCATTCCATGCTTGCCCTGAAGTACCATATGTATATAAACCCACGTCGTCGCACCTATGCTCCTCATTCTAGTCTTACCGTTTTCTACCTTGTCCTCTTTGTACCACCTCAGGAATACATTGTCCCCTCTCTGTGATACAGGCCTAAGGGTAGCCTTAATACCTTCTCCCTCATCACCTCGATACAACCCTTAATTGGGGAGTTACCACCGTTCACTCGGTAGTCCTTGTCATCTGTCCTCAATCGTAGGCAGACTCCCTTGTCCACCATTAACTCGGAAGTACTTTGGCTGCCGTTAGCTCAGTAGCAACCCTTGTCACTGAACCTCGCTAGTAGGTAGGCTCTTTGTAGACGTCTTGCAATCGTCAAGCTCCGTCGCCACTCCGTCCATGGTTTAAAGACCGCAGTCACAACGGTTCTACACCCACCCTCTCTAAGGTCGGCCGTAACATGTAATATGAGGAGTGGGAGGATGATCTGGTTGCTTTGATGGACTGGTCAATGTAGACAGAGTGGATGATGATGATGACTGCTGAAGTTTGGGAGAGAGGAGCTCCTCAGATACTGTAGCTGCATGAGAGTCAGATCACTTGCATGGCAGAACCTGAATGCCTTCAAAGCAAACTCTCTTTCCCTTATCCTTAGACACTTTATCTGCTTGAAACAAAGCCCAAGCATGTGCTAAGTAGGGTTGAAAATCAGTATCTGCTGAGACAGGAGCAGATCCTCAATCCAGATCCTCTGCCAGGATGTAGGCAGATGAATTGATATTTAAAACAGCAGGAGTATCTGTTTAAGTAGCAGACAGGATAGCAGTTGTGATGTGAGCACTAGCTGCTCCAGATGATGAAGCCTGGGTAGACTGTGAAGTCTTCATCACATGGTCTACCACATCCTTGAGACATTGTCTGTCCAGTACTCATGAAATCTCTAATCCATCTGGCAAGTAGAGCCTGCCATCCAGACCTCAGATCATTTTCCAAGTCTGAAGATACTCCAAACAAATGGCACAGGTCTGGGTAAAATGTCCAGGCTCAGCACAGAATTTGCACAGCAGTGTAGTGTGCATAGCCACATTCAACTCCACTTTCATTGCTGGAGGCAGATTATAACCTTGAGGGAAGGATGGGGCTGAAGTGTAGCGAGGCTGATGTGACAATTGGGAATGGGAAAGGATGTCGGATGCATTAAGGGTAGAATGAAGTGCAAGTCTGGACAGCAAGAATTTGGCTGCTGCAACTACATCCTCCATCAGATAAAAATCCTTCGGATGGTGATCTGGTTTGACTATAGCCAATTGGATCTGGATATGATCCTGTAGTAGCCTTGGAAATCCTGCAAGAATGATCATGTTTCACTCCACTTTCGAGGGCTTATTGTTAGCAATCAATGCTGCTGCAACCTTACAGAACTTCCTGGTATACTCTCCCAGGTCATCCTGGTTACACATCTGCTTCTTTTGGTAATCCTCTGCTAAGTACTGGATGTCAGCATGGTAGAAGCAGTTGATACCCTCACATTCAGGATACAACTTTTTGATGACTGTTATAAATCTGACCCAATCTGCTGCATTGGTGGTCATCTCTGGAATGGTTTCCCAAACCTCGGTTTCATCTAGATCTGCATACCAGATCGCAGCCTTTATTTTACTAGCATCATCAAGAGCTGCTTGTGGTTGACATCCTCTAGATACCAGGAAAGTTGAGATGGCATCTTGCCATCAAACTTGAATGCATTTGGAGTACCTTAGAGAGGCATGTTGAAGGGTTGAGCTTGACTGGCCATTGGTATTGGATTTAGTGGGTGGTTGAGGCTTTGTGTTAATAATGGAATGCAGTATTGGAAGATAAGAAAAATCATTGCAACAGAGAGTGATATATGGAAGACTAGGTGATGAGCTGGATGAAGAAGGCTTGGATATGAGCTTCTGGCTTCGGAGGGATAATGAGTAGGGTCAAATAGAAAATCAAGAAATAAGGATGGAAATAAAGGGCGAGATGAAGGAGATGAAGTTGATGCTGAGACTGAGGTCAAGGGCAAAAGCAGATCAAAAATCAATGAGTGGTTAGGTAAGGAAGCAGTGTTATGAGCCAGGGTAGAATAAATAAATGCTCTGGGAACAAAAGGAGACAATGCAGGGGTGCTGATTGAGGACGAGCCCTATCTGGCATTACTGGAATCAGGAAATTCAAATCAGAAGATAGATCAAGACAACAAAAATCAGAAAGGATACCCTCAAGTTCTAAACACTGGGGAGTAGGCCTGAGTGCCCTTCTCAACAACCTGGAATCCCTCATGATGGGCTCCAGTAGAAAGACAGATAAAGTGGGTGAGATGCCAATCACTGGACTAGTCTGAGGTAGACAATAAGTAAAGAATGGTATGAGTGGTACTCATCCCTAAGGGATTCCTAAAGGTTGTAAAGTGAGAGGGGGACAGGATCAAGGTACTCCCTGCATGTTTGAGAGGGATCTGGCTTGTATCTGGTAGAGATCTGGTGTGTATCCAGTAGTGGGAGTTCACTGGATCAAAAGTACCTGGTCAAGGACAAGAACTGAGCATGAGAAGAACAATGAGAATGAGGCATATGATGGTGGGGAAACGTCCCACAGAGGTCAGACAGGGATCTGATGAGTTGAAAAAGGTGTTCATTATTTTGGAGGGTACAAATTTTATAGTCAGGGCATTCCCCTTGACTTTTGACTGACAGCTAGTCTAGCCATGATATATAGCACCTGTAAGTAAAGATAGTGTCCATTGTCCTGTTATCAGTGGGGATAGATCACTGACAATAAAAGAAGGAAATATAATCACCACCACACCACATCCGGTTATATGGATGGGTGGAAAATGGTAAGTACTTCAAAGAAAAGAAAGGAAATCAGACCCAGATGGTACTGGATACATATGATAGAGGGTGAACCAGAACTGGATTGATGATGGATGGGACACAGATGGTATGCAGTGAAAAGAGGTTGACCGACCTAGACTGCTATGGGTCTCCAGATAGGAAACTAGCAGGTCAGTAACACAAAGAAAGAAAGTGAAGAAACAATAGGTTTGTCCCAGGGGAATTGCAGGTAGAGAATCAAGGGAATGCAACTGCAGGACTTACAGGACTCCTTGGTAGTCGATCTAGAAGAGCTCCTAATGCTTCAGACACAGCTGATGAGCACAGAACTTGATTCTTCTAGGATCAAGAGAGAAAGAGAAGAGAAAAGAGATCCAGATACTACTTGATTGATGAGGACTGAAGACTCCCACTCTGAGTGAGTGATAGATGATTGATTCGATGTGTGCGAAACACAACTTTTATAGTCTGGGCACATCCAAGACTCTAAATAAACATAAAGAGGGGAGAAGAGATGTGAATCTGGTAACCAGATCACAATACAGAGTGTCCAGTACATAGTGTCTGGTACACTATAAGTATAGTGGAAAACTATCTGGTAGATGGACTGGATCAAAAAGAAACAGATACAGGGAACCAGATATGTATGAGTAGAGTGGACCAGAGCTGGATTGAACATGGATGGACATGGATGCTTGATGACTTGATGACGACCTAGTGAAAGTCATGTAGATGTAGAACAACTGGATACAGACCTAAGGAGTGACAGCTCCTTACAGTGGCTTGAATGCATGCTTGAGAGAGACTGTAGATGACCTAGGAAAAGTCAACCAGACATAGAACAACCAGATACAAACCTAAGGAGCTATGGCTCCTTACAGCATAGTGGCCAAGAACCAAATGTTGAGTGAGTGATGGAAAGAATGTTGGGGCATCTGGAGAAGGTTCAGAGTGCATGAGGGGACTGAGGAAAGACAGAGGAGTTGGCACAATGTGTACAGAAGGCACCAATACTATTCCATTATGGATCAGAGGAAAACAGAGTTCAACAAGGTACATCAGAGGAGGATGGTTGACTAGAGGGTAAGAAATGGGGGTTGATGAAGTGCACTGCTCAATTTCCTAACATGTTTTCAAGCCAATGGTGACTCCTTTCAGAAATGATGTGGAGAAGGCAGAGTTCAAGCTTGATTAGTCAATGTCAAAATGCTCAACTCCTCCGGGGCTTCATCTGATGGAGGTCTGAGAGGTATCAGTGAACTCCAGGGTGAAAGGATGCAGGAAGGGCTGGAGGTCTGATGGAGATGAGATGGAGCAACATGCAGAGGTGACAAAGGCAGAACAGAGCAGAGATAAGGGGTTATGGGGGTGAAGACTTGGTGCAGGACTTGTGTGTCATGCCCTTGCCTACTCTCGGATCTTCATTTCAGAGATGGAAAGGAATAGTGAAGAGGATAAGGGAAGGAAGGAAACTTTGTTGGGATTGGACGGAGTTTAGAGGAGTGAGAACATCATTAAGAACTTCAAGTGACATTAAGAGACTTTAATATTCGAACTGAGGAGTACAGGAGGAATTACAGGAGTTTATATACTACAAAGTCAGATTGGAGTCCGGAATGAAGAATGGAGGAACCATATGGAAAGGTACAACAATGGTCGGAGATCATAGGGGGCTGAGGGGTGATGTACATAGGATAGAAGAATGAAATGTAACACAGGAATGATCATAGGGATGGAACATAGGTCTGAGGAATGGAGTGCACATAAAGGGAAGTAAGGTCTGGGCCAATTATATTTGATCTGATGGGGGAAAGGGTTCCAGTATCAGAGGTCTGATGAGTGACAGGTTGGAGTCCTTCAAAGGAGACCAGAGATGAGGGTGTTGGAATTGGAGGTGACATAGGGGGTATTGGAGGGAGGTTCAGAGATGTGAGGATAGGGTTGGGATGGGATATGACAGTCAAGGAGGATACTCAAGGCAAGAGTGCAAGGTCCAAAGAGAATGGTAACACAGGCCAGTTATTCTGTTGATGAGAGCCAAATGTGTCCAGAGTGTGTGTTGGGACAGAGGTGGCAAGAATTTTCTAGTGCAGTCAGTGGGAGTGAATGGAAGGGAGGTGTCTATGTATCTTCAAATAGTGACAAGGGGTGAGGCTCCAAGACATGAGGTCAGTGATGAGGAGTGGAGTCATGCTTGATAATTGAAGTGAGGCATTGAAAAATAAAGGTTGAAGGTTGAGAAAGGTTGAAAGAATAATGAGAGTGGTTTTGGAGGTAGGGAAGATAAGGGGTTTGGAGGTTGGGAGAGTAAGGGTGCAGAAGTCATGGTAGATGATGCAGAAGTTGGAGGTTACAGATGTTCAAGGAGAGATAATTGGAGGATATTAGAGGTCAATTCAAAGGCATAGGAGAAAGTTGGAGGTTTTGGGAGTAAGAGGGAGTGGAGGTCCAAGGAACAGTTCTGTAGATGAATGAAAGGATATACTCAATTTTCGACACACAGCAGCTAGAACCAGGGATTGAAAGGTGGAAGAAGGATGGGAGAAGATGAGGTAATGAGGGATGTGACAAGAGGACAGATCAGGAACATGATGTGAAAGGGAGCAAAGGTGGAGGAGATTTTGGATTGTTGGAATAGTGTATGAGAACTCCGAAGGGGAAAAGTGAGCATTTTGGAGTCGTAGAGGGGTTGTCGTGATCACAAGCACAGTCCCTTATCCCCCTCTTTTAGGTCAATGTCCCAATGTCAAAAGAGATGTGAAAGTAGAGTAATTGTGCTGACATTCAATGCCAAAGGCAGCATAAAGGCATGCAGAGGTGATTGGAGCACTTGGGGGTAGTCAGAAATGGAGTGGGGGAAATCAGAATGAAGGACTCAGGGGAGGTTGGAGGACTGAATCCAAGGAGTAGCCCTGCAAATGGACAAAAGGAGCAAATTGACTTTCAAAGCACAGCAACTAAGTCCAAGGATTGGAGGTGAAAGGGGTGAGGAAAGAGAAGTAACAGAGACAAATCAGAGACAGAAAACAGAGAGGAGGTAGAGGCTTGGAGGCTTGGAGGAAGATGAATCTGAGGTGTTCACCCTGCAAATGAATAGAAGGAATCACAGACTGAACTTCTGATGCACAGCAACTACAAGCCAAAGAAAAGGAAGGGGTAGAGAGTTGGAGAGCAGGAGGTTAGAGGAAGAGCCAACTGAGGGAGGTTGAGCACTCCTATAGTGTTCCTGGTAATCAGGTTAGGATGCTGGAACATCAGAGGTCGAGTGTTGGAGAATCAAAAGGTGTCAGAGGGAAAACAGAGATGAGGAGAGGAGTGTGATGAGTGCTGGGCACAAGCACAGAGAGAGGACTGTAAGGTCTGAGAGAACTTGAGGCAAATCCAAGGTAGGTCAGAGGTCATCATCCAGGAGGTGACTGGCTAGGCCAATGTGAGCCTGAGGAACAGTGTTGATATTCAGAGGAAGAGAGGAGAGTGAGGTCAATCCTGGAAATATAAAAGTCAGTGTGTCAGAGCCGGCATTCTGTCCACAGAAGTCTGGCATATGTGCTTCTCAATACCCACAGTCAATGGACTATAATAGGTGAGTAAGCATGGTCAGTACTAGCATTGAAGAGAGGTTGACCAACCTAAACTGCTATAGGTCTCCAGATAGAAAACTAGCAGGTCAGTAACACAAAGAAAGAAAGTGAAGGAACAACTGGTTCATTCCAGGGGAGTTGCAGGTAGAGAATCAAGGGAATGAAACTGCAGGGCTTACAGGACTCCTTGATAGTCAATCTAGGAGAGCTCCTAATGCTTCAGACATGGCTAACGAGCACAGGACTTGATTTTTCTAGGATCAAGAGAGAAAGAGAAGAGAAGAGATCCAGATACAATTGGATTGATGAGGACGGAAGAGTCAGACTTCAACTGAGTGATAGATGATTGATTAATTGTCCAGTGCTGTGTGCACAACACAACTTTTATAGTCTGGGCACACCTGAGACTCTAAATAAACATAAAGAGGGGAAAAGAGACATGAATCTGGTAACCAGATCACAATACAGAGTGTCCAGTACATAGCATCCAGTACACTATAGATATAGTAGGAATCCATCCAGTAGATGGACTGGATTGAAAAGAAATGGGTACAAGGAACTGGATATGTACAAGTAAGGTGAACTGGAACCAGATTGAACACAGATAGACATGGATGCTTGATGACTCAATGATAACCTAGTGAAAGTCAAATAGATGTAGAACAACTGGATATAGACCTAAGGAGAAATGGCTCCTTACATCTGAGGAGGACTTTAGCAACTGACTGTTCCCAGTCAGTCATGTGATCATGAGGAGCAGAGTTTGAACAATAGACAAGTCATGTAGCACTCAGATGTGATCTATTGTCAAAATGTACCTCCTCCGACCTCTGACCTCCTCCGAGGCTTACCATCACAACTCTGAGGTTGACACACACAATGCTGCCATCTCCACTCTGGAGCATCTCGGAGTTGGTGTTTTCACTCGGTAAGGTCCTCTTTCTTCTTCAGACCTTATATTTCCTATTTCAGACATGATATCAGAGTTACATCAGAGTTTATATGCTCAATCTCTATCACTATTTTAGTCCAATTTTCTTGTCTCGCTCCCTCAGTTGTCCTACCATCTGTGTGTCAACTGAGGTGAGTTTCTAGTTACATTTACTACTTTTTGTCACTTATGTCTGTAGTCTGGGCCTTCCTGCCCCTCCATAGCACACAGATTCTGACACCTATCTTCTTCATCCACCACCACAACAACAACAACAGCCCCAATATGTCAGCCACCCCAACCATCACCAACATCCTTGCATTCGTGTGAGCTGAGAAGACTGACTGACTGAAGGCAGCAGTGGTCAAGGTGCTGGGATCCATGGATGAGTGGGTCCACAATATCAGAAAGGCAGTGCTGGACAACAATGAAGAGCTGTGGGAGGAGCAGGAAATGTGGGTGGAGGAATGGGACCTTGCCCTGGTGAGTAATGCGATGCATGTTGTGATTTTACACATGCTATATGTTTGATAGGAACAACTCAAGACTTGCCTCCAGGAGATGCATGAACACAGGGCCAAGGCCTGTGTCAGCAATGCTATGGTTGCCACCATGGAGGAGATGGGTCCATTGGCAGCATGGTGAAAGGTGGAGGTAGTGGATTGATGAAGGGTCAAAGAAGAATGGGAATGGGTGGCCGAGGAGAAGGCACTGCAGAAAGCAGCAGAAGTGGAAGAGCAATGATGGGTCAAGCAGGAATGGGCAGCTGAGATGATGGTGGCCAAAGAAGCAGAAGCTGCCCCTGCCCTGGAAGTGGAGACAACAATGACAATGAATCTGATGGAGCTGGCAGTGGAGGAACCAGAGATGGTGAGGACAGATAAGGTGGAGAAGCAAGTTGAGGCAGCTGAGGGGGAAGCAGTATGACTGCTTGTGGTCGTGATACCACAACCCAAGGTGAGTGAAGGAACTGTGTGGATGGAAATGGAACTGACCATCTGTAGTGCAAGTGGACACCAACAGAGGATGAGGAGAAAGGGGAGTCTCCAAAGACAAAGAAGAGGGTGACTGATGAGATGATGGAGGTATGACACACAATGCCATGCTTCTATTGTGTGTGGTCCAGTGCCTCCTGCACCAGACCAGAAGGGCAGACTTGCACCCAGTGCAAGAAGTTGAAAGCTAGATGTGAGAAGTCATTGGGTCAGGAGAAGGTAAAGAAGGTGGAGGAAAAGATGGTGGTGCCCAAGAATAGGAAGGGCAAGGCAGGAGGCGAGTAACAGATCAGTTTTGTGCAATTCAGATCTAATGATCCATTAGAATGGACCAAGCATCAGAAGATGAAGCTGGTCTGGCTTGAGGGTGAAGATGAGGATGAGGATGAAGAAGAGGAGGATGGACCCAGACCCAGCAGGCTGACAAAACTGGGTAATGCCAGCTGCCAGGAAATCATGGTGGATACAGTGAAGCATCTGGAAGTGTGCCTGCTAACCTCACAGGCACATTTGAAGGAGATCGAGGTGGAGGTGGCTAAGATGGGGGCTGAGATCACTGACTAGGTGAAGGAGCTGCAGCGGATCCAATGGCTGGCAGAGGATCCAGGGCATTTTTAGTGTAGAATAGTTTCTCTTTCCTCCTGTAGATAGTTGCATACAAGTATACATGTTCTTGAATCTGCATCCATATTCATGTGAATCCGATTTGGTTCCTAAGTAAGAGAGAGAATGGAGCATAAGTAAAAGTGTAATGAAATGGATCCAAGATGAGTTTGAATGACACCAGATTGCAAGCGTCCGCTTGACTTGTCTTTGTTGATCAACTTTCACTTCTATGCCTACATGGATGGACTGGATGGTAAGCAGACTGGATGGTAATTTTTCTTTTGATATGAGAGAGGTCACCAGATTGAAAACTGGGGTGAAACAGAGATCACCAGACTAAACCTGGGGTAGAAATGAGTATGACGGTATTATTGATCAAGACAGATGAGCAGCAGATGGTCAGTACAGTGGAATGGGATGTTGACAAAAGGCAGCGATTTAGAGATAGATGAGAATGGTATGAAGTCAATTGTTTTATTGAATAACAAATAAGAGTCTTCTTCATCAAATCTTTCTTCCTCTATGCCTACTGAATGACCATTTTCATTACTGGAATCTGTGAAAAGAAAAGATTGAATCCATATCTGGTGGAGGGAATCTGGATCCATGAGCAGATCACTAAATGGAAGGACTGTTAAGTCCTTCCCCTTTCACAAGGGAGTTTTATCAATGACCTACTGGGCATCGTGCTGCAGAAGAGAGAAAAAAGAAAAGGATGAAACAATAGCATACAGATCAGGAGGGTCCAGCATGTCATGGACAATGACTGGACAACAGAATGAGAACACAAATGCTTGGTTCAATGGCAGAACTGAGATGTGAATGGGTAGAACCAGGGGCAGGTCAAAAGAAGCTGGCAGCAGATGAATGAACTGGTGATGGATGAGAACAAAGCTGCAATGAAGGGGCAGTAGAGTATGGTGGGTGTGGGGGAGTGGTCGATGGAGTGTTGTAGAAGCCCAAAGCTCCCTACAATGATATTCCTGCATTCTTCAAGTATTCATTCATCCTTCAAGTTCCTCCAAAGTCCTCTGCTGCTTCTCTGAGACTCAACAGTCACAGGCCATCTTCTCAAGTCAGAACTCCGACCTCTGGAGGATCAGACCTTTGTTCCCTCACTCCAGACAAGTCATCCATGAGTCAGAGTTGTGTTTCCTTATTGGGATATTACTTTGTTTAGTGTCTACATTTGTTCCTTCATGTTTCCTTTTGATTCACAGTCTCGGGAATACCCAGACATAAAAGTTTGTACATATAACTTAGTTATACAAGTGAATTACCACCATCTACCATCATTTCTAAGTCTCCAAAGCCAATTTCCTTCATTTCCCTTCAACTCCAGTCAAGTCCTGCAACTCCTGACAACTCCTGACAACTTCATAGTTGATTCCTTAGCCCTGCCAAATGGGAGGAATCAGACTCTTATTTTCCAGCTCTCTCATAACATCAGTGAGCCATCCAGATTCGCCCTCACCCACTTTCTTTCTCTCTTTGCAATCCCTTGGGTTGAGAACTACACTCACACCCTTTTCATTAGCTTAGGAGTTTCACTTTGGAGTTCCTAGGAGTTTTACAATGTGAACACAGAATGTAATGGTGACCAGATCAACATACAGGACCAATGGAACGTCCATCATAGGGTCAGATGAAGAGGAAGACAGCAATTCAAAAAAAGAAGCTTCAGTGGAATTTGAAGAATTGACAGCCAAGACGGCATCATTGTTGAGGGATGTAGTGTAAAACAGCAAAAGGACTTCAAGTGTAGTCCTATGCAAGCAATAGGGGTGTGAGTGTGTATCTCAACCCAAGGGGATTGCAAAGAAAGTGAAGAGAGCTATAGAAAAGGCTCACTAATTGTCCACAGGACACTGGAAAACTCAAGTCTGGCTTCCCCCCATTCGGTAGGGCTAGGAAACCAACTTAGATTGCAGGACTTGAGGGGAACTTGAAGGGAAATGTAGGGAAAAGCTTAGGGAACCGGACTTAAAGGCTTAGGAATGGTGGTGGTTACTTGCACACTCTCTAGGAACTAATTCCTAGGTACAAAAGTCTAATCCAGGCATACCCAAATGAAGTACAGTGAAAAAAATATAAGAAAGGCAAAAACTCAACTGAACCCAGAGCCAGAAACAGTTTCTGAGGCATGGGAACACCAGGACTGGTGTGCAGGAACTCGGGTCCAGACATTGGGTTCAAAAATAACCTTAGAACTTCAACTGGCTTGACTCAGGTTGGGATGAACAGCAGTGAAACAGTCTCGGGTTTGGTAGGAGCGCTGGATAGGGGCTATCGGACCGTGGGAAAACTCCGGATATCATTGTAGGAAACTTCACTTCCCTACAGCAGCAGAAGGTGAACACAGTGTAAAAGATGGTGGTGAAGTAATAGGAATGAACTGAGGATCTACAAGATCCTGAGTGGTGGACAAGGCAATTGGTGTAATATGAATGTAGTCCGGACCTGCATGATCTGGATCAATGGATGAGATGGATGCAGACCTGAGTGCCTGTGATGATGGAGTAGAAATGAGTAATGAATCAGCCACAACAGGCTCAGGATGAGGTGTCAAAATATATAACTCCTCCGAGGTCCTCTGACTTACTCCAGACCTGTTCCACACAACTCCAAAGCTTTCGCCTACCAAGTACAACTCCTGACTCCGGAGTTATTCAGAGTTGGCTCGATACTCAGTAATGTCCTCTTTCCCTTTTGGACCTCTCATTTCCTATTCCGGACATTACATCGGAGTTACATCGGAGTTCATGTGCTCTGATCTCCATCACTATATAATGTGTCCGCTTTCGTAATCACTCCCTCAGTTGTTCCACTACCACTGTGCAACTGAGGTTAGTCTTTTAGCTATATCTAGCTTTCCTTTTTACTTATGTCTGTAGTCAGGGTATCTCTACCCCTCCATAGTACACAGATTTTGACATGAGGTGCATGAAAAGAAAGTATAAAGGTGGTGGCAGCCAACATGTCCACTACCAGATATGAACCATCTGGGTGGATGTTGGATCAGACAATAGCCAACTGGTCATGGACCAGATCACAGACCTTGAGCAGTAGTCCTCTCTCAAAGAGGCATTTACAGTCTGCCTGAGATATCCTGTGAAGTGAGATTAGTGGTGATTACATCTTTAGAAATTGATGGTGATATGATCTGAGGTCATCGAGACAATGAAAAGGCTTCGATTTGAATGCATCTACAAAGGTGAGCAAGTCATCTTTGAAATAATGACTACTGGATTCACAACCAGTGTAAAGCAGAATGAGGGCCACTACAAATGTGAACCAGTCTGGTGTAGCACTATCCACCTCAGGGAGAGTTTCTGTTAAGACCGGATCTCCTCTGCTCAAACTCCGATCAGAGATCAGAGGTCAAGGGGATCGAATGGCCAGAGATGGCCAGAGGTCCGGAGGATCGTGTCCAGAGGGGTGAAGGCTGGTGCAGGACTTGTGTGTCGCACCCTAGCACTGTCACGGCCTTCTTGGTTGGAGACGCATTGGAGAGAACCGGAGAGGGTTGGAAGAGAGAGTCTAAGGTGATATTCAGGCTAAGGCTATCTACATACAGAGTCGGAGTATATATACGGAGGGAAATCGGAGGCTATGTAAATAGGTAAGATGGAGTCGGAGAGGTCATATGCCAGAGCTGTGCTACACAGCGTCGGATGGTACAGAGAGGTGAGACTATACTAAATACAGAACAAGGAACATACGTAAGGAAATCTATGAGTTGTCCAGAGGATTGGAGTTACATATTGACAGAGGGTGCACTGGAGGTATGAGCGGAGGTGTGTTCCGGAGGTCGGAGTTGGGTCAGATGGACGGGATATGACAGTTTCCCAGAGCTCTGCCTCATTGAGGGACATGTAGTATAGTGTGCACTCAATCCTCTGTCAGTCACTGAGACCTTTCTGTCTGCAAAAATCATCAATTTCTTCAAGGAAATGTAAAAGTGTCAAAATATATAACTCCTCTGAGGTCCTCCGACTTACTCCGGACCTGTTCCGCACAACTCCGAAGCTTTCGCCTACCAAGTACAACTCCTAACTCCAGAGTTATTCAGAGTTGACCCGATATTCAGTAACGTCTCTTTTCTCTTTCGAACCTCTTATTTCCTATTCCGGACATTACATCGGAGTTACATCGGAGTTCATGCGCTCTGATTTCCATCAGTATTTTAGACAGTCCGCTTTGTCATCCCTTCCTCAGTTGTTCCACTACCACTGTGCAACTGAGGTTAGTCTTTTAGCTACATTTGGCTTTTCCCTTTTACTTATGTCTGTAGTCAGGGTATCTCTACCCCTCCATAGGTAAATAAATAGTTGTTCCACTACCACTGTGCAACTGAGTCAGGGTATCTCTACCCCTCCATAGCACACAGATTCTGACAGGTTATGAGCCCTGCTAGCACCTGAAAACTTTTCAGTTTGACACAGATTCTGACAAAAAGTGTGATGGGTAATCCATCAAATTAAGGTGTGGTTGATGTACTGCACATGGACAATCCATGACAAAAGGGGTTGAACATAATGAACCTGGATTCAGATCAAGGATACCAAACTGGATTGGATGAAAGCAGATAGATCATAAGTGAGGCAATGAAGTAGAAAATGGTAGTCAAAACAGGCAATCAAAGGTTAATTGATGATGGATGATGGAAAAGTATGTGAGGTGAAGGCATGAAGTGCCTGAAATGCAGAGGGGAAAGTACCAGATAACAGGAATGACATCTGGTGTGGTCAGACCAGAGTTGAGCGGTCAGACTGACAGTGGATTGACAGTTGTGAAAGTTGAATGTATTGAAGCTGTCACTGATCAGTTGCTAGATGGAGAAAAAAAATTGGGGGTCAGATGGGCCTGGAGCTCCCTTGAAGCTTGTCTGAATGCCCCTCATGGTGGGCTTCAGATGAAGAGAGGTTGACCGACCTAAACTGCTATAGGTCTTCAGATAGAAAACTAGCAGGTCAGTAACACAAAGAAAGAAAGTGAAGAAATGATTGGTTTATCCCAGGGGAATTGCAGGTAGAGAATCAAGGGAATGCAACTGCAGGGCTTACAGGACTCCTTGGTAGTCGATCTAGAAGAGCTCCTAATGCTTTAGACATGGCTGATGAGCACAGGACTTGATTCTTCTAGGATCAAGAGAGAAAGAGAAGAGAAGAGATCCAGATACAACTGGATTAATGAGGACTGAAGACTCAGACTTGAACTGAGTGATAGATAATCGATTAATTGTCCAGCACTGTGTGTAAAACACAACTTTTATAGTCTGGGCACACCCAAGACTCTAAATAAACATAAAGTGTGGAAAAGAGACATGAATCCAGTGACTGGATCACAATACAGAGCATCCAGTACATAGCTTCCAGTACACTATAGATATAGCAGGAATCCATCCAGTAGATGGACCAGATTGAAAAGAAATGAATACAAGGAACCAGATATATATGAGTAAGGTGGACTGGAACTGGATTGAACACAGATAGACACAGATGCTTGATGACTTGACGATGACCTAGTGAAAGTCAAATAGATGTAGAATGACTGGATACAGACCTAAGGAGTGATGGCTCCTTACAGCATGCTTCAGGAATCCAATGAGGGATTATGCAGATTGGATCGGGGGTGGTTTCACCTGAGTGGGAGAAGCGAAAGGGGTTTGATGATGTAACAGAGGACAAGAGGATGATGCTGAAGGTTTGTGGAGGATGTGGAAGGTGATGCAGGGGCATTAGAGATGATGGTCCTTTGAGGGAAACACAACAGAGACATCATCAAGACATCAGAGATGACACTGTTAAGGCATTGGAGTGTCAGAGAAGAAATGATATCATCAGGGAAGTTGGAGATAGATGAAAGGAGGTTGAAGGTCACAAGGAGTCGAGGGACATCCAAGCGAAAGACAAGAGAGACGGGGGTGACAACATCAGGGCAGAGTAATGAGTGGATGCATTTGGGACAGGTAGGAGAGAAATGAAAGAGGAGCAACATGAACTCCTAAGGGTACAGAGGTCCACATATTCAAGGTCCTAAGAATAATATCTGAGGATCAAGTAGAAGATCTGGAGATGCATCAGAGTGTGAGTGGAGGTTGCATGTGATGCATTTCTAAAGGTTGACTTTGAGAGGGGTCTCAATGTGGCAGGTGAAATGGAGGGACAAGGGTTGCATCCAAAGGTGATTGGAGATATTGGAGTAAAGTGTTGAAGATGATGCCATCAGAGGGGACATGGGTGAGAACATGAGGAATGAATGGAGGTTGTCATTGCAACATCTGAGGAAATACATCTTCAGTGTGAATGATGTGTCAGAGGTTGTAAAGACAGTAAAGGCAAGAGGTAGTTCAAATATACTGTCAGGATGCAAAACTCCTCCAGGGCTTCATATGATGGAGTTCCAAGAGATATTAGTCAACTCTGGGGCAAAAAAATGGTAGAAGGGCCAGAGGTCTAATGGAGATGAGATGGAACAACATGCGGAGGTGACAAAGGAAGAACAGGGCAGAGATAAGGAATTATTGGGGTGAGGACTTGGTGCAGGACTTATGTGTTGCACCCTTGCCTACTATCAGGTTCTCACTTCAGAGGTGGGAGGGACATGGTGAAGAGAATAAAGGAATAAAGGGAAACTTCATCAGGATTGGATGGAGTTAGAGGAGTGGGAACATCATTAAGTGACTTCAATATTTGAACTGAGAATACATGAGGAGATTATAGTACTTATATACTATGAGTTCAGATTGGATTCCAGAATGGAGAATGGAGGAAACCATATGGAAAGGTACAGTAATGATTGGAGGTCATAGGGTGCCAAGGGGGTGATGTACATAGGACTAGAGAATGAAATGTAACACAGAGATGACATAGGATGGATCACAGGTCTAGAAAATGAAGCAAACATAAAATGAAACAAGATCTGAACCAATCATAATTGGTCCAATGGGGAAAGAGGTTCCAGTATCAGAGATCTGACAAGGTGTAGGACAGAGTCCTTTGGAGGGAACTGGAGATGTGGGTGTTGGAGGTGGAGGTGACATAGAGGGTATCAGAGGGGAGTTTGAAGGTGTGAGGATAGCGGTTAGGACAGGATATGACACAAGGAATGAGTTCAATGTCCTTAGAGAACCTGTCTACCACCATCAAGATGGAGTCAAACCCATTTTATGTAGGCAGATCTGTAATGAAATCTGCTGTGATATGTTCCCATGGGGTGTCTGGCACTTCTAGCAGGTGTAGCTTTTCAGAAGGGGCTTGGTTACTCCCTTTAAACCTTGCAAACCTGTTACAACATGAGACATGCTCCTTCACATACTTTACCATTCCAGGCCAATAGTAGCTGCGCTGCAGCAGTTCAATTGTCATCTCGTACCCTTGATGTCCAGCAACAGGGGTGCCATGGTGCAACTGTACAATATGCAGTTACAAGTCCTGATCTGCAGGAACAAATATCTTTCCTTTAGCATCATACAGGATTCTTTCCTTTTCTTCACAGATATTGAGTTCTTCACATAACTTTGATTCTTCTGCTTTCTTCAGTCTCACTGTAAGGTCTCTAATCTTCTGTTTGATTTGTTCACCTTCATTAGAAATCAAGATTGTCATCCTATGACTAGTACTCCTTTATCATCATCTTCAATGCCCTGCATATGATCTTCTCTTCTGGACAAAGCACCCACTTTTCCCATTATATATCCAGCTTTACAATCAATTTAATGTTAAATATGGTGAGGTATTGTGCCCATTGAGCCTGTCAATGGTTTAGATCCTGTCTCTGCATGAACCATTGCATATCTCAAATTCATGCTTGGCATCTTCTAGACAGTGTCTCCAGAGTTCCAGTGATCTGATGATACTTGACATCTCTTTATCAGCTATTGGGTAATTCCTTTCTTTTGGGGACATGGAATGAGAGAAGTAGGCAACTGGGTGCCATTATCCCTTCTTGCTCAATAGATATTACTGCACCAGTGGCATAGTCAAAGGAATCAGATTCAAGGTTGAAGTGTGAATCATTATCAGGAAATGCTGATATAGGGGCTGAGGTGAACTTCTCCTTTAGCATGTCAAATGCTTGCTGCTGAGGTTCCTTCCACTGAAAAGGGACATCCTTCTTTGTCAAATCATTTAGAGAATGAGCAACTTTTGCATAGTCCTTGATGAATCTTCTGTAGAAGTTGGTTAGCCCTAAGAGGCTCCTAACTCCTTTTACATTCCTGGGTTCTGGCCATTCAAGTATGGCCTTGATCTTTGAGTCATCCATTTTGATTCCATTTTTTCCAACAATCATGCCTAGGAAGTCTGCTTCAGAGGCACTAAAGGTGCACTTCTCTGGCTTCACAAATAAGTCATTCTCTTTGAGCCACTTCAGGACTTCTGTAACAATCTTGTAATGTTCCTCTTGGCTATCTGTCTTTGTGAAAATTATGAGGTCATCTATTTAGACAACCACTACATTATCCATGTCTGCAAGGATCTCATTCATCATTGCTTGAAATGTGGCAAGGCAATTGTACAATCCAAAGTACATCACAAGAGGTTCATATGCTCCTCTGAAGCATACAAAGGCTGCCTTCCATTCATTAGCCTCCTTGATGCAAACATATTGTGTCCCCATCTGAGATCCATCTTGGTAAATAGCTTAGCACCCTTCAGCTTGTCCACAAGCTGAGATATCAGAGGGAGAGGATAGTTATTCTTCACAGTATGTTCATTGAGATATCGATAGTTCTGTACCATTCTCTTTCAACCATCTTTCTTTGGCACAAAGAATACAGGAGATGTCTGGGGACTCTTGGATGGTTTGATGTAACCCTTCTTCAATTGATCATCAATTAATGCAGATGCTTCCTCTTGCTCCTGATGTGAGGGGGGTATAATGTGTCCCTTCTTTGGCTTAGATGAATCCTTCACATCAATGGCATGGTCCCATGGCTTTCTAGTGGGCATGCACTCTGATTTTTGTTTAGAAAATATATGCAAGTACTTGTGGTACTGCTTAGATACTAACCTTACTGGCTCAGGATCAATCTTAGCTGGCTCCTCAAGAGCTGCTCTGATAGCATGCACTGTATAGGCACACTCCTCTTCCTCTTTCTCAAGAACATTCAAAAATACTCACTTTTCTTGCAATATATAACGGGTGTGATGACAGCGAGTCATTTTGACTTCCCCCTTGGCCCAGTCAATCACAGGACCTGGTTCTTTTCAATGTCAGTGATTTCAGCTGTAACCTGCTTTCTATGTCCTTGATAGTCAATGATGATCTCAGCACTGTGGGTGATATCACCAGCGGAGTTCTCAGCTCCATCAATGTTAAATACAGGAATTCTGTTGCAGAGGGGCTTCAGGGATATATTGTTCTTTTCAGCCCATTAAAGATTACATTTGCACCACTGTCCAGCAGTGCTTCTCTGGTAATGAAGGACTTCTTGTCAGCAGGGGAGATCTGCAGCTTCATGACAATCTTCCTCAACAGCTTCACAGATCTGACATATTTCATCTGAGATTTCTTCTGACTTGGAAGAATCTTTTGTGTTTTGTGAAGTGGAATCAAGCTTCAGACTAGCTGAAGACCCCAATTGACTTTTGGATGAATCAAATTGTCCATTGCAACCCCATCTAATATTACATCTTCTTCAAGTACAGAAAAGCAATTAGATAAATGGAATATAGCTGCATTAACACCCAGATTGTTTATGCAGCTCTGCCTTTTCCCTTATTTGTGTCAAAGAAGAATGCTTACATTTCATCAAAGGACATGCCCCTGATTGCATTAGCCTTTGGGTCTGATTCCCATGAGGCAGCAGCAGGTGCCTCTGTAACTGTCTTGGCAACATGGTTGCAACATTCCTTCTAATGCCTGCCCCCTAGCCACTTGCACAGAGAGAAATCCTTCTTGGGTTGCTTACATTTAGGAAAGTAGTGTCCTTCCTTGCTACTGTAGTAGCACATCTTCTTTCTAACATTTCCTTGGGTAATTGCACAAATGTCCATTGCAAGATGGTAAACAAATAGGAAAAGAATGGATCCAGTGCACAAGAATGTGATCCGGTATGTGGGAATCTGAAATCTGGTGCACTGAATAGGTGTGCTTTCCGTGTAAATCTGGGTCTGGAATGTCAGATTGAAAACAGATGAAATACTGACCTTCAGACAACAGCCACACCAACTCAAATTGGAATGAATAGTGGTGTTAAATTCAGTCAGAGCACAGAATAGGGAATGAAGATGGCTAGGAATGCAGGAATATTACTGTATGAAAATGTGGTTCCCTACAATAGTTTTCCACAACATTCAACACCTTAATTGCAAAGTTCTGCATTGTTACTAATTGAAGTTCTTGAAGTCAATGGCAAGCCACTATATATTGCTGGGCCAGCAGAGCCTCAGCCAGCCTCAGCCAGCTGCATGCTCTTGGCACAGGCAAAGATAGTCCACTTATTGAATGTTGATCCTTTGAATTTAATGACAAGCTGATGGTGGTGTAGCTGCAACTGTAACCTGGTCATGCACTTCTATTATCAATCTTTTGAGAAAATCCAGTGCTCTTCACAGGGTTCCTTTCA
>JBBPTO010000340.1:0-34150 GCA_038094155.1 Pulveroboletus cf. aberrans | reverse complement strand
CTTCCCTGTCACTCCCTTCCCCTTTTCCCCACTCTCCTATCACTCCCTCCTCCTTCTTTCCACTCTCCCATCACCCTCTTTCCCTTCTTCCCACTCTCCCATTATCTGCTCTCCCTTCTCCCCACTCTCCCATCACCCCCTTCCTTTTTTTTCTACTCTCCCATTACCTCCTCCCACTTTCCCATTACTCCCTCCCTCCCCCTACTCCTCCATCACTCCCTCTCACTTTTCTCCATTCAGCCATCACCCCTTCTCCCTTCTTTCCACTTTTCCATCACTCCCTTCCCCATTTCCCCACTTCTCCATTATCCCCTCTCCCATCACTTCCTTCTTCTTACTTTTTCAATTTCAAACATACAAAAGTGTAGTTAAAAGACTTAGAGAAATTTCTGGCTTGGTTGACTTTGTTGTTGAGTCTGAATTTCATTCCCAATACATATAAATCCAACACTGCTCAGATTTTTCCCACACCATCAATCACTATCATCCCTGTTCATTTCAACAACAACAATTATTTTATTCAACACTTTTAATAAGTAACACTTTTTTATATTGTCATATCCTTCCTAACTATTAACTGTTTCATTTATTCCTGGATAGCTTGCATGAAGCTATAGGTAAGTTTTATTGTTTATATTTGTTTATATTTGTTAACCAGTCATTAGTCTAGGGCTATATTGTTTGTACTTACACTTTTGTATTTCTATAGTTGAAATATACATATATTCTTTGATATTTTATTTTGTGTGTTTGAACTGTTTGAAAATTTCTAATAATGCAAGCTAGCTTGTGATTTTCTGGGATAGGCTGAGATGGTCTGAAGATATCTGGAACAGACTGGAGAGTGTCTGAGACAGACTGGGACAGAGCTAGCCAGTTAGGTACCTGGCTAGAAGAGCTGGAGAAGCTGTCAAGCTCTCTCAGTGTGGCCCATGCTAGCCAGAGCTGGACAGCTGAGGATTGGTTTGCTGATGTCAGTATTCAAGATGGAAATGATCTTCTCATGGGCAATGGAAGGGTTCATCACTAGTAGCTTCTCTTTGCCATAGAGGTATATCAACCTATGATGATTAACAGATAGCACTAACTTTGATCCATGCATGACATACTTTGTGTGTGATCATGAATGTTCTGCCTCAAGTGCAGCCAACAGTTCTGTGAAGTCATTGGATGTAAAATGTTTGATGGCCTTTTGGATAAATCAGCTGGCCACCTGCCAATGAAAGAGAAACAATGAACTTACACTATGTCTGGCTGTAGATACACACACAATGAGAAAAACTGGCCTAAGTGGCAAATCAGCAAGGTTACACGGTCCTCCAACCAATTTTAATGTTATTCTGAACAATGTTGGCATCATTCAGTCTTTTCATGTCATTCCCTGAGCCTTCCCTTTTAGGCTTGGCTTGGCCAGTGATAGCATGAATTTTAGAGGGAAACTGAAATTGAGTATAGCAAGACAGCTTTAGTTTGACCTCTGACCAATAATCACCAAATCAGCAGAGTTTGCAGGACAAGTTTGAGGTGGTTGTACCTATTTTCCATTTGGTACAGGTTAGCATCTCAATGTTCGTGACTGGAAAAACCAGTCAGGGGAAGTGAATGGCTTGAGAGGAAACAAGGCAATAAGGGCTCCAGAGTCCAGACAGAGACAACCCATGGGTGGGATCAGATTATTAATTATTAGGCCAGGTCATTGTGAAGTAAATGGCACAGATCAGTTTTAGTTCTAACAAGAAACTCCATTCTTCAGCACAACAAAACAGAAAGTGAAAATGGACAAGATACAGACCATCACCCTGGCAATAAGCTTGTACAACTGTCATACAACAGCTATCAAAGCTCATCATGCATCATACAACTATCATGTTGTGGTGGAGTTCATTGCTCATGCAGCTTCAGTGATGGTTCATGAGACTGAATGGTCCAGTCAGTACTGCCAGGTGGACAAGGTTTCAGTACACTTTGTGTGAGCTGAAAAAAGTGTTTTAAAAGAATCCTGTCTTGATCTTTCAAAGCCAATCTTTCATAGAGATCACAGCACAGGCTTTGCATGAGACATCAGCAGTGTGAGAGGTAACAAGCAAGTATCCAGACACTTGCCAGTCACATTGAGTCTGATGGTCATCTAACTTGAGTTGAAGTCATTCAAGTGATGTCTGAATGAGCACATAGTCAGGCTTTGTAGAAAATGATAGTGCACAGAAACACTCTAGCATCTCCAAAAATTTAAATGGCAATGTCTTGCACAATTCAGCAACATAGATGCTCTGCTTTATGTTAAAAATCATGCTTCTTCATCTTCAGGTTCTGTTGTGCCATGGTAATGATTTGCATAAGAGGTATATGAGGACATGTGCAAGTGACTCCAAGTCATCTCTATGACTAAGACCATTTCCAAGGTGACTGTCCACCAACACAAAGGCAGGAGTGTCAACAAAGGGCAGTCCTTTGTAAAATAGGATGTGTATGTGCATGCCAGTGTCTCAATACTGATGGGCAAGTCCAAAGTCAACAAGATACAAAACATCATCCAGCACAGTATCTCCAATAAGAATATTGCTCAGTTTGATATTGCAGTGGATGAAGTGCTGCACATAAATGGCCTTCAAATGAGCTAGCTACAAAATCAAAAAGTCCAGGAATGAGACAGGCCAACATGAGATGTTAGCAGCAAGGGGAATGCATCAATTGGGAGGCAATCCAACACACTGTGCTGTGTGAAAAAGTCCATCCACAAGTGTTGAAAATGTCTTCCACTAAAGGTCCAAGGCAGTTTAGTGGGAGTACATTGTTTTCACACTCGACTCCAAATCAGATTGCCTGAGGAATACCAGAGAGGCCACAAAAGTTTTAGAGAACATAGTATTCATGCTCAAGTGGACAATGCTTGGAATTCAATTTTCCAAGCTGATGACAATTTCATGATCAAGGTTGTTGAGGTCAGAGGCCTTAAAGACAGCATCTGGTAAACTCAGCAGCATGCAAGGCTGTTAGAAAAACTATTGAAATCAAGAAAATGAAAAGTTCATTATCTGATATCTCAGAATCCAACCATTTCCCCAACTTGAACTGATAGTTACCACAAAAAAAAATCACTGACATGGGTAAAAGTGCAAATGAAACAGAGAGACTGATCAACCACGGACATGTAAGCTGACATGACTGTGAGAACCAAGCCTAACCAAGTTACCACATCATCTGATCATAATGTGTATTTGCTACAAGGAATGCAAATGATGACATGCAGCTATTCTGGTACATCAACCCTGTGAAAGCCCTTTCTTCACAGTCAATAGATTTAATGATGTTGTGATCTGCACCTATGTGCACTTCAGGATCATCCATAACCATCCACTGGCTTATGGGTGTGGGTTCCATCAATTTTAGACAGTTTGCCTTGTAATGGTGCTTGACCATCTGAAGCACCTTCACAACTCCAGGTGTAATCCTGTTTCTTTTCACTGTGTCCATCTTCTTGCCAGAGGAAAAAATGCATTCACACAGGACAGCTGATGGTTGGATTGGAAGGTAGTCCATTGCAATAGAAAAAAGGGTCAGATATAATTTGTGACTTGCCTACATGTTTGTTAGAACCAGTTATTCAGTCATGATGGGAAATGACAAACATACTTTCCAGAATCATAGAGGAATCTATCCTTTCATCATCAAACCACCTTATGTGTACAAGACATACTCATCCTCAACTTTATGTGCCACATTTCGGTTGTTGCCATGACCTCCAAGTCCCATATCCTTGATATTTAGTTGTGCAGCAATGGCATCCAAACCTTCAAGATGGTGAACTTGGCTTTCGGATGGTGGTTCCTGTGGTTGTCAGCTATGATATTCTCACATCTGAATCGGACTGCAGAATCAGTTGACATTTATTCTAAAGCATGAGTTGATACTGTACTTACCAAATATAAAATGGTATTCTCAGTGTTCTCAGCAAATGTTCTGTCCCAGTGAGTTTTTATCCAGCTCATTCAAATAGCAGGCTCAATAACTGTATAAGAGAGCTTAATATCTGTGTTATCATAGTGGTCTCATAAGAGAACCTATGCATTGCTATAATGTAAGCCTTTGTATCATCCATTTGTTTGTAATACTTATTGGCCCAGAAGAGACCACTATCAATCCAGGGTTTGAGGTGGACTGAGACATGATGGTGGACTATGTGCAGGACCTGTAGGACTGTTCTTCAGTCTCCCTGCAATGGGGTCACAAAAGAATTACATCTAGAACTGTGTGGAAGTCTTCAAGCACTAGCCATTTTCATTCTGATAATTTCAACTTTTCCAAATCATGCTGATGGTTGGGTAAAGAAAGGACGTAATCAATAGCCTACCATAAACTAGGAGGTTAGTTATGAAACAAGCAGTGGCACAACTCATCAAACATATTTCAATAAGGCATTCAATCATGTAATGTGTAAAATTCCACCTTGTTTCAGAATCATGTATCAGTTCATGTTCTGGAATTTCCACAGAGCTTTCAGAGGAAATGAACCAATTTTTGTCATTCCTGAGTTTAATGGTTTCAAAAAATTGGTCTCAATGCAGTCCAGATGCATGAATTGCAGTGACGATAGTATGGCCCATTTTGATAGGGTCTTTCTTGACAGTGGCTGCATATTGTTCATGCTTGCCATAATCAGGAAATGCATTGGTCCATGCATGCACAATATCCTCGAGGTCATAATTCAAGAAGCTACCCATGACATGCTTTACACAGATGTTGATGACATGTGGAAAGCACCTTATCTTGTGATTAATAGGATTGAACTCAATGTCTCACTGAGCCATCAGAGTCACAAAGTGTTCCAGGTCTTGTTATTTCTGACATTGTCCATCATGAAGTGCAACTATAATGAATTTATATCAACTTGGTCCTCAGCTATCACATAAATATGATACAAACAAACCTTAGATGTTATCTCAAAGCAATCAATGATCTCCAGTATGGTTTTGGCCAACAGCTGACCATCATAATTCTCCTTTAGATTTTTGAACCCAAGCAATGCAGATTTCATTTCCAGATGTTCTTCTATGTTCTTGGCAATCCAATGGCCTGTCAGGGCAAGGAATCCTGACATGTTACCTGACAATCAAACATTGGCCATAAAGGAAATTTCCCCAAGTACATTCTATCAGGTGATGTAGATTAGACAGGACAATAGGCTTGGGAAATGGCATCCACACTTACCTTTAGTTCACTCCAAGGTCAGTAAGGTACTGCTCAAATGTTTTTACAACATTGTTACAGATGTTTGTCCAATGGGGGATGTCAGTGTCACAGAGGCCCTCTCACATAAACAAAAGAAGCTTCCAGAATCCCCAGCACTCAGTGACATTGATAGACTGTGAGAAGTAAGCAATGAACAGAATGAAGTGATAAACATTGTACCTGGTCATCAGCCACAATAAATTCAATGAGGTGCTTATAGAACTTGTCCTTCAAAAATGTGGGCACAGAACCTTGCTCATTGGTGTCCAACTGCTTTTGATTGGCTGAAGGCATTCATTTACAAAGATCCTCATGTGTTCTGCCATCATCCAATTTTGTAATTGTATACCTAAGCTTCAATGCATGCCAGACTTCCTTGACCATTAATGGCCAGCCACATGACTCCACTAATTCCAAGTAGAGCTCAAGGTGGAAGTTACTGATGTGCACTTGCAAGATCGAGGTCCCAGAGTTCTTGCCATAGATCCAATTACACTTGACATTGAAGTTTTTAATCCATTAATTCTGTGTTACAGGGCCTGTGTTGTGGATCTCCCTTTGAGCATGCATAGTCCCAATTTTAGCTAAAGAAGTAGAAATAATATTGAAGTTACCTGCAGAATGTACAGATAGATTTCTGGCCTCAAGCCCATTTGAAAAAAATAATCAATATTGACAGTTTCTGATGATCTCAAAGACTGTGTTGGTGGCACCTGTGGATTTGATGGAGAATTGAACAGCACATCCAAGTCACCACCCTGAGCTTCCATGTCAGAATCCTTCTGACTTAGCTCTCCATCAATGTCAATCTCTTCTTCTTCATTGTCTTGAAGTGGTGAGACATCTGCAATCTAAGGATGAGGATGTTGCTGGGCAGGAGTCTTCTCTAGTATTGCCAATGCTTTCTGAGTGGGGTGCTTGGTTCAACCTTCTCATTGAACAGTAGAGGATGAAGTTGGCTCTGGACCAATTCTGGATTTTCATGGCATAGGTAGGGGTAAGTTGAACAATCACAAAGTGAATAAACAATTTTTATACAAGGTCTACTTTAAAGGAATGAATGCATCTCCAATGGAGATCAACTTATCAAGTTTGAATGGGGCACAATGAGGAATCAAGGGATCTGGATGTCTGATGTGACCTTCACAATGCAGGGACTCCCATCTAGGCAATTCTTCTAGTATGATGATCAAGAAGACAAGTAATGAGGTCAACATTGGAAATTATTGGTAATAAAATCTACTAATCAGCTTTGTATCATTGTCTACATGCATCAAGGGATCAACTGACTAAGTAACAACTGATGGGGGTGGGCACAAGGGTGTCAATGTCAGTGGATGTGGGGAGGGGTATGAGGGTCATGCATGAGTGGATGGAAGGGCATGTGGATGGATGGGAGGATGTGCAGATAGAGGGAAGGGCATGCAGGTAGATGGGATGGTGTGCAAGTTGGGTGTTACGGCCGACCTGGGAGGGGCGGGCATAGAACCATTAAAGGTGCAGTCATTAACTGCAGACAAGGAGGCAATGGAGCTTGACGATTGCAAAACATCTACAAGGAGCCTACCTACTAACGAGGTTCAGCGACGAGGGTTGCTACCAAGCTAATGGTGGCCAAGGTGCTCTCGAGTGGGCAGTGGACAAGGAGTCTGCCTACAATTGAGGACAGACAACAAGGACTTCTGAGTTAATGGTGGTAGCTCCTGTATGGACGGTCGCGACAAGGAGACCTCTAGGCGAGGTTGATGATGGAGACTTCCCGATCAAGGGTTGTTGACAAAGAGTAAGAAGGTATCAAGGCTACCCTTGGGCCTGTATCGTAGAGTGGGAACAATGATGTATTCCAGCAGTGACAAGGACAAGGTAAGGAACAATGAAGTAAAGGGGTAGAAAATGGTAAGACTAGACTAAGGAGCATAAGTGCAACAAAGCAGGTTTATATACATAAAGGACTTTAGGGCAGACATAGAATGCGAAAGAATATGGTGGAAGGAATCGCTGACTGAGCAAGTGGTAGAAGTCACGTGAAGTGCGACTGGAGCAGGTGATGAGTCAAGGTATCGTAGTCAGCGATGAAAAGAAATAAATGTCCAAGTTGGGACTTATACCCATGCGTATGTAAGCATTAAGTCAAGGAAAAGCATAGTCCAGGATAAATCGTAACATCAGGTGTCCACATTAATGGAAGGCTCCACCACTGCATATTGATGGCAGAGGATGACTGGGGTGACATGAAAGTGCAGAAGGAGGGCTTTGCTCATGTCTGGTCCCCTCAGCATCTGGTGTACATTCTGACTGGTTCAGCCCATGCTGCATCTCTCAACTTGCAGTCCTGTCCCTCAGTCCATGTCCATTGACTGGTCAGAGATGCTGGGGGAGGCTCTGGAACTTACCCATGATACACCACACAGGACCAGATGACAACAGTGAATTCAGTGTGTCATGATCATCCTGTTCTTGTCTGTTGATGGAGGCATTGTCTTCATGCACACATTGTATTCACAAGCTGTTGCATGAAAACAATTGTGTTCTCACTCTTGGGGTGTGCCTGCATGGTGGTCACCTTGCCAACCCTTGATGAATGGATTGGCCAAACTGGCCTCTTCAGTGATGTGTGCACAGTGACAGCATTGATTGCTAAATTGGACATCTGGCAGAATGCACTACACAGTCAGTTTTGAAGGTACATCACACTCAAGCTGTGTGAAGGTCCCTGATGTGAGCAACATGTTGACTTTTTTCTTGAACGATGGAATGACACACACACCTATTGAACTCTTGAGCAAACAGTCCCATGTTTGGATTGATGCAGCTGTTAGAGCTCATGGTGCAGGCATTCTCTAGCAACCATGCTTCAACCACATCACTTATCCAGTCCAGAAGTACAGCCAAGCCAAATGAAGGAACCAACATTGCTTCCACAGCATTGTACCTTTTTTTTCTGCAAAGCATCAGAACTTTTGTTGGGTGGTGTCCCCATCAGCACTGTGCACCATGAGTTTGCTCTTGTGTGTGATCAAGATAATCTCTTTGAAGATGTGACTGAATGTGGGCAAAGTCAAATTGGTTTCTTCAATTACTGGCTTGTTTTGTGACATGGGTCAGTGCATGAACAGGAAAAGAGCAGATTGGTTCAATCAAGATGATGTGACACTCACCAGATTTGATTTTCAAATTCAGCTGTGGCCTTCTTGTTGTCCAACATGGTCTTGCCAGAATCTGAACATGATGATATCACACATGAGCAGCAAAGCCTCCATAACATTCTCTATTGGAACTGCCAGCACCATCTTTCCTCCCAACATAAGCATCATGACATTGTTGAGCCTTCCAATTCCATGATATATATGCAAGTATTTGAACACAGTGACTGGTTTTAGAACAGGTGTGGTCACTCACATCTTCCACATCTTCCAAGTCAGTCTGGTGCTTCAGAGCTGCTTGAAGTGGTTGGGGTTATCATTATGAACACCATTGGGAAAGGCACATGAGGTCATATCTTGTATGAGGTGGATGGGAGGGGCATGTGCCTGAATGCTGGTCATAAACCAATATGAGGAGCATGGTCATTGAGAGGAGTGGGCCATGTGCAAGGTCAACATAGGGGACACCTTGTTTGCATGCTAAGTTTGGAGTCATGGGAAGGGACCAAGAGGTGTGCCAGGTGTAGGATAATGACACTGTGAATGGATCTAGATATGTAGGCTGTGGGTGGGGCAATGGTTTGCAGTCTGATACTGGTCCTGAACTGAAAACCACAGTTTGCATGTGATTTGAAAAACTGGGTATTGCTGTCAGTTTAATTTGATTTGTGGCTCTTATGACTACCTTGGGTAGAGGATAGATGTAGCTTCTAAAGAGGGTCCAGGGTACTAAGAACAAGGAGAATGGGGCAAGCTGATCTATAAGGACAAGGTACAAAGATTCAGAGTAAACAAGATGTTCTGCTTGCTCTATCTCAGTGATTGAATGTCAAAGAGAACTAGCCTGCCCTACAATCTATCATCACAGGGTGACAAGAGGATCATTGAACAGCATAGCTTTAAGAGTGCTATGAAGCCTCAGAAAGCTGGAATGAAGAACTAGAGACAATGAATGGAGCAAAGACCCAGTCTATTGAGGTACACAAAGGGGAGGTCTAGCTTGAAAAATACAAGTACAGGACAATGAGGTTTATATAGATGTACAATGAGTTAAGGGCAGGTTTGGAAGGAATCGCTGACAGAATGAATGGAATCACATGGAATGCAATGGAAACAGATGAGGAGTCATGGTATCATAGTCAGTGATGAAATGAAATGAACATCCAGTCTGGGACTTATACCCATGTATATGTATAAGGCATGTGACAGAAGGAAAAAAAGGCTGATCATAACATTACCCCCTTAGTATGTCTGAGACAATGTCAAAGGATTAAAAATCAAGATAGTGCCCACCTTCAGGGGAGCCAGTCATGTTTTCCATCCCTTCCACAGTATATTCTTCATCATCATGAGACAGAAGATGATGGAAGAAAGCAGATCATCAAGGTGGAGGGACTGGAATGGGTTGGCCAAAGGTGCCTCATCTGGCATGAGTGGAACGAGTGCCAGGGGTACAACCTGTGCTATAATGCCTAGATGGTGAGTTTCTCAAGCTGTGTAATGACAGCAGAGAACTCAATGAGGGTGGAATTAGTTGGTGCTGGCAAAAAGGGCAGTGCATCTGGGTGTGTCTGGGAGTGATGTGGTGGCAAATAGGACAGACATAGTTTGGGCAATTGATACATTAATGACCCAGGCAATGGCAGTGGTGGCAGGTTTCATGGTAGTATATGACAAGAGAATGGAAGTGTTCACCTGGTTTCCAGTCCAATGCACCTTGGCACACTTGATGGTGGCAAGCTCTGTGGGATTCAGAGGTTTTGAGAACATGGAAGGGATTCAAGGATTCTGGAACTCAGCTAGGTCCTGGAGATAACAATCAATGTTGGCTAGAAACTCTCCAATCTCCATCTGATGCATCGTCATGAGTAGAAGTCCTTGTATCTCATCCTGGATGTCTTCAAGACATCAGCCTATGTGAGCAGCACTGCAATCAGTAATGCCAGAGGCAAGGGGGTCCTTAACCATGAGAGACAAGCATTGGGTTCAAAGATAGCCATGATAGAGGGTGTACAGTGGGGAGATGATATCAAGATGAGAGGCAATGGTGGTGGAGAGATGGGGGTCAACCAACCTTTTGGCCATTGGGCTGAGGTAGTCATTTCCAGGGAGTTCTCAATGGAGGTTATGGACAAAGGAGGGGATAGAGACTGAAGTTACCAGACAAGAGGGAATGGCTACAACAGCAGGTATGATGAACATGGGTACAGGGGTGATTATGGTGTTCCTAAACTGGAAATGGTGGCAGGCAGGCACACCAGCATTGAAAATGACTTAGATGGATTCTCCATTGGAGAAGGTGGTGGTGGTCCAACCAGAGGTGGCCACAGTGGAGGAGAGTTCTATAAGACTGGAAGTGAAAGATGAGGGGGAGGAAATGGTATCTAAGAGAGTGAAAGAGACAGTAGTGGTGGGAGACAAGGACATGACTTTATTTCTAAGAACAGTTTTTCTAAGGGAGCATGAGAAGGAAAGGCAGAGGGATGACATTTTTTATAACTATCCAATGCAGACTGCAAATGTTTCAAGTTCCATTCTGAGATACAGAAATCTTCTTCAGCTGAACATCCCTTCCAACAGATCAGGAACATGTGGGAGGACAGTGCACTGCAGTGTTTCAAAATCTTTTCTATTTCATACTCTTCCTCACCCTCTACAAGTTCTGATATAGATCTTGGGAAGTTCTTGCTGTGGATAGTATTTTCTCTACATGGAAAAAGAAGGGAAGCATGGAACATGGGGTGAATCTTTCATGTCTGTGAAAGATAGAGCTAATACATGATCAGGGACAGTACCTTCATTATCATGAAGAGTCCTTCCCATTTGGGTGTGAACTTCAGGTTTGTGATAGAATGATAGAGGTTTTTAGATTCAAGCCAGACTTTATCTCCCTTGGAGAATGGGGTGAAACATCATTTGTTTTGTGATGCCATGACTTGACATGTAAGTTTGTGGGCAGTGAGGGCTTCATTCCTCATTGCAGAGGGATTTCAGGTGGAGTTCTATGGTAGAAAGACTAGAATTGGGATGGACACAGATAGATACAACACAGATGCTTGATGACTCAACAATGACCTAGTGAAAGTCAAATAGATGTAGAATGACTGGATATGGACCTAAGGAGTGACAGCTCCTCACATCCATGGAGGACTTTAGCAACTGACTGTCCCCAGTCAGTCATGTGATCATGAGGAGTGGAGTTTCAACAATAGACAAGTCACATCGCACTCAGGCATGACTTGCCACAACAACATCCTTCTTCTACATCCATCACCACCACCACAACAACAACCCCAACATGTCAACCATTGTCAACATTCTCTCTTTTGCATGAGTCAAGGAGATGGATGGATGGAAGGCAGCAGTGGTCAAGGTGCTGTGATCCACAGACAAGCAGGTTCATGATATCAGAAAGATGGTACTGGATGACAAGAAGGAGGAGCAGGAGATGTGGGTGCAGGAATGGCATGGCACTCTGGTAAGTAACACGACTCATGTCACACTTGTCACATACTGACTTTTCTTATAGAAACAACTAGAGACTTGCCTTCACAAGGTGCAAGAGCATGGGGCCAAGGCCCTGGTCAGCAACACAATGGCTGCCACAATCCAGGAGGTAGGTCCATCAACAAAGCAGTGGAAGGCAGAGGCAGTGGATCGAAGGCAAGTTGAAGAAAAACAGGCAGCTGAGGTGAAGGCAGCATACAAGGAGATAGTGAAGCAAGCGGCTGAGATGAAGGCAGCCCAGAAGGAGGCAGACACTGCCACTACCACACTGAAGATAGAGCCAGAAACAATGATGACAATGGATATGATGAAGGTGATGGTGGGGAAGAAGGAGATGGCAAGGATGAATGAGATGAAGAAGCAGGATGAGGTGGCTGAGAGGGGAGCAGTATGATCTCTCATAGTCATGATACTGCAGCCCAAGGTGAGTGTATGACCTGCCTGGACCAAAATGAAACTGACCATCTGTAGTGTAAACAGATGCCAACACTGAATGAGGACAAGGTGTCATATCCGTGACAACTCCAGTCCCTCCAGAATCAACTCCGCTTGTACCTCCGGTGAAAACTCACCAATTATGCACTCTCATCCCCTCGGACCTCAGTATATATGATATGTCATCTCTTTGTTCCTTATTTAGTTAGTTCATGCGCTCTGTACCTTTCCCTGACCCTGTGCAGCACAGCTCTGGCAAACTGTGCACCCAGAGCACTGCACTGGTTATCTTTCCTCCAATCTTCATCTTACCAATCAGATACGTACATACTTACTCATCCGATTCCTCCATAGTATATATAGTGTACAAACCCTCTGTAATGACTTCAGTCGTGATATTGAATAGACTAGACATCCTCTGATACTCAGCTTGACACCAGACTCCTGTTGTAACCCAACGGTAATCCTCCTTCCTTTCTGAGTCACTCCAACTCATCTCTGCACCTCCGACCCTCCGACAAATACAAAACCACACACCGAGACTTGGATAGTGGCGTACCACATAAGGTGAAGCCAAGGTCCTACCAATATCTCCGGAGTTCTGGAGATACACCAGAGTTCGTCCACATGGCCCTAACACAAGGGCAAGCCATTGAAGGTGACAATAAAGATGAAGAGGAGACATGAGGAGAAGGAGGTCCAGCACAACAAGCTGTGCAGCCATTGTATGAGGTCTGATGCTGCCTGCACTGGATCTGAGGGGCAAACATGCTCCTGATGCAAGAGACTAAAGGCAAAATGTGAGAAGTCAGCGGGTTAAGGGAAAGTGAAGAACGCTGAGGAAGATGAGAAGATGGTAGTGCCCAAGGATAGGAAGGGCAAGGTGGCAGGTGAGTAACAGATCGATTTTGCATGACCCAGATCTCACAATCCAGTAGAATGAGCTCAATGTCAGAAAACAACGCCAGTCTGGCTTGAGTGTGATGACAAAGATGACTGACCCAGATCAAGCAGGTCAATGAAACTGGGTAATGCCAGCTGCTGGGAAATGGTGGCATATACAGCAAAGCATCTGAAAGCACACCTGCTAACCTCACAGGTGCATTTGAAGGAGATCAAGGTGGAGGTGGCAGAGATGGGGGCTGAGGTCACTGACCAGGTAAAAGAGCTGCAGTGGATCCAACAGCTGGCAGAGGATCTGGATAAATTTTAAAGTAGTAGATTTCTCATTCCTCCTGTTCATAAGTCATGTACAAGTGTGAAGTTTTTGAATCTGCATCCATGTCCATGTGAATCCGATCTGGTCCCTAAGTAAGAGAGAGAATGAAGCATAAGTAAAAGTGTAATGAAATGGATTCAAAATGAGTTTGAACAACACTGGATTGTGAGCATCCACTTGACTTGTCTTCATCAATCAACTTTCACTTCTATGCCTACACAGATGGACCAGATGGTAAGTGGACCAGATGGTAGTGTCCATACCAGATTGAGTCCAGATTGAAATGGCAAATGAGCACTTTTGAGTGATGTGCACATTAGAAAGAAATTAGCTAGTTAGAGTGTGAATCAAGGAGGACTTTAGAATGAAATGAGATGATAATCACTATAGTAAGAGATGGCTGTTTTCTTGTTTTTGTTGTTTTTGTGTAGTCTGTAGATGTTTTAGTATTGTAAGGATGCAGTTTGTCTTTTTGATATGAGAGAGGTCACTGGATTGAAAACCAGGGTGAAACAGAGATCACTGGACTAAATCCAGGGTACAAACAAGTATGACAGTATTATTGATTGAGACAGATGAGTGGCAGATGGTCAGTATGATGGAATAGGATTTTGACAAAAGGTGGCAGATTGAAGACAGATGCAGACAGGATGAAGTCAATTGATTTATTGAATGATGGATCTTCTTCATTGAATTTTCTTTCTTCCTCTATGCCTACTGAATGACTGTTTTCATGACCAGAAACGGTGAAAAGAAATGATTAAATCCCTATCTGGTGGAAGGGATCCAGATTCATGAGCAGATCACTAGTAAATGGAAGGACTGTTAAGTCCTTTCCCTTCCACAAGGGAGTTTTATCACTGATCTCCTGGGCATCATGCCATAGGAGAAAGGAAAAAGAAAAAGATGAAACAACAGCATATAGATTAGGAGGGTCTGGCATGTCATGGATGACGACTGGATGACAGAATGAGAACATGGATGTGCAGTTCAACAGCAGAACTGAGATGTGAATGGGCAGAACTGGTGGTGGATCAAAAGAAGCCAGTAGCAGATCAGAATGAACTGGCATCGGATGAGAGCAAAGCTGTAATGAAGGGGCAGTAGAGTACGGTGGATGTGGGGGTGCAGTTGGCAATATGTGAGCGCAGAAGGCAATGGCCACCAGGTCAATGTATGAAACCAACAGAAGGTCCATGATATGGTTGGGTGAAAGAGGAGACAGCAATTCAAAGAATGAAGCTTCAGTGAAAATTGAAGAATTGATGGCCAGGATGGCATCATTGTCAAGGGGTGCAGTGGAAGGCAAACATGGTGTAAAAGATGGCATTGAAGTAATAGGAATGAACTCAGGATCTACGAGATCCTGAGCAGTGAACAAGATAAATGGCATAATATAAATGCAGTCCAGACCTGTGTGATCCAGATCAATGGATGAGATGGATGTAGGCCCAAGTGCCTGTGACTATGGAGTAGAAATGAGTAATGAATGAGCCGCAACAGGCTCAGGCACAACAGGCTCAGGACAAGGTGTATGAAAAGAAAATATAAATGTAGTGGCAGCCAACATGTCCACTACCAGATACAAACCATCTGGGTGGATGTTGGATCAGACAATAGCCAACCAGTCACAGACTGGGTCACAGACCTTGAGTGGTAGCCCTCTCTCAAAGAGGCATTCACAGTCTGCCTGAGATATCCTGTGAAGTGAGATTAGCAGCAATGACATCTTTAAAAATTGACAGTGATATGATCCAAGGTCATCAAGACCTCAGAGCAGCTTCGATTGGGATGCATCTACAAAGGTTAGCAAGTCATCTTTGAAATAATGACTACCAGATTCACAACTGGGATAAAGCAGGACAAGGGCCACTGTGAACACAGACCAATTCAGTGTAGCACTATCCACCTCAGGGAGAGTTTCCCTGAGCTCTGCCTCATCAAGGGGCATGTAGTATAGCATGCACTCAATTCTCTGTCGGTCACTAAGACCTTTCTGTGTGCAAAAAATGTCAATGTCTTCAAGGAAATGTAAAAGTGTGACAGGTAATCCATTGAATGAAGGTGCAGTTGGTGTACCATGCATGGGCAATCCACAATGAAAGGGATTGAATATAATGAAACTGGATTCGGATCAAGAATGCCAGACCAGATCAGATGAGAGTGGATAGAACATAGGCAAGGAAATGAAGCAGAAATGGTAGTTGAAAGGGGCAATCAAAGGTTAATCAATGATGGATGGCAGAAAGGTATGCAAAATAAAGGCATGAAGAGCCTGAAATGCATAGGAGAAAGTACCAGATGACAGGAATGACATCTGGTGTGGTCAGACCGGAGTTGAGCAGTCAGATTGATGGCAGATTGACTGTTGTGAATGTCAGATGTATTGAAGCTGTCAGTGATCAGCTGCTAGGTCAAGAAAAAAAATTGGGGATCAGATGGGCCTGGAGCTCCCTTGCAGCTTGTCTGAATGCCCCTCATGGTGGGCTCCAGATGAAGAGAGATTGACCAACCTAGACTGCTATATGTCTCCAGATAGGAAACTAGCAGGTCAGTAACACAAAGAAAGAAAATGAAGAAACAATAGGTTCATCCCAGGGGAATTGCAGGTAGAGAATCAAGGGAATGCAACTGCAGGGCTTACAGGACTCCTTGGTAGTCGATCTAGAAGAGCTTCTAATGCTTCAGACATGGCTGACAAGCACAGGACTTGATTCTTCTAAAATCAAGAGAGAAAGAGAAGAAAAGAGATCCAGATACAACTGGATTGATGAGGACTGAAAACTCAGACTCTGAGTGAGTGATAGATGATTTATTGAATTCCCTGTGCTGTGTGTGAAACACAACCTTTATAGTCTGGGCACACCTGAGACTCTAAATAAACATAAAGAAGGAACATCTGACATGAATCCAGTGACTGGATCACAATATGGAGCATCCAGTACATAGTGTCTGGTATAAGTATAGTAGAAAACTATCTGGTAGATGGACCAGATTGAAAGGAAACAGATACAAGGAAACAGATACATATGGCTAGGGCAGACCGGAACTGAATGGACATGGATAGACATGGATGCTTGATGACTCAACAACAACCTAGTGAAAGTCAAATAGATGTAGAATGACCAGATATGGACCTAAGGAGTGATGGCTCCTTACAACGTATAAGCATGTTTTAGTGTTCAAGTGGATGAATCCAAGGTCTCTGAGCTTTTTGTCTAACATCTTATTCCATGTCCATTCTGCTTGTTTTAGGCCATATAGGGATCTTCAGAGTTGCCAGCAGTATCTGGGTTGGATCGGAATGCCCTCCAGAGGTAGGAGGTAGAGTTTCTCATTGAGTTCTCTGTTTAGGTATGCAGTGGAGACATCGATCTGGTCCAGTTCTAGATCATGTTTAGTGGCAAGTGAAATAATGGTCTATATGGAGTCTAGATTTGTGACTGGAGCAAATACTTCCTGATAATCAACTTCTTCCTTTTGAGTGAAACCCCAAGCTACAATCCAGACCTTGTAGTGTTGAGATTCTGTGAATCAAACACTAGGTACTGTGCTCTGTTAATACAGGCAGACTGTAGTGCTAATACACTATTCATGTTACTAAAGACTTAGGTTGAGTATTAAGGCTTGACTGTTGCATCAGTCAAACTTAATTAAAGTGTAATCTTAATTACACTTCAGGATCAACCATATGATGATCTAGATGCAGTCTTTATAACTCAACTATGATGTCATCGGTATGGAGCTTTCTTAGCTCCACAATGGCTGTGTTGGATCAACCCAGATCCAACCCCACCTATTTGAAATAAGTGGAGCAGCATGACTGATCCTATGATGTCATTCTGACATCATCAACCTTATTCCAGTTATATCACACACAAGTACATACATGTTGGATGTATTTAAAGGTGATAAGCACTGTGATGTAATTAATAATGAGATTCATTTCCCCTTGAAAAGTTCTACAAGGGTTGATCTCATCAATCTCGCCTAATCCAAACTTGGTCACAAGAACTTTAGTCTCTATCTTGGTGAGCATCCTTGACTCACCTCTCTCTTCTCTGCCCTGCACAACAGGAGTACCCTTGCATCCTCCTGTTAGGTTATGAGCCCCGCCTAGGTGTAGTGGGCAAGCAGGCTATATCTTTTGAAATATTTCATCATGCCTCCTGCTTCTGCCTTGCAAAGAAACAGAGTTCTTGTTTATGGGTTCTTTGATACTCTTTCCATCCTCATTGCATGCTTTGGCATTGCTTTGGGACAAGCCTATTGGATCACTGACAGGCTTTATGAATTTCAATGGAGAGATATCACTCGCCTCTTAATAGATGCCACTAATGATGATCACTGGTCCCTATTCTACACCGCCATGTTTGATGGCAAGATTACAACCTTCAGCTGTAGTGTTATGGCTGACCTGGGTGAGGGCAGATGTAGAACCATAGTGAGGTTCAGTGACAAGGGTTGCTACCGAGCTAACAGCGGCCAAGGTACTACTGAGTGAACAGTGGACAAGGAGTCTGCCTATGATTGAGGACAGACGACAGGGACTTCTGAGTTAATGGTGGTGACAGAGGAGACCTCAAGGTGAGGTCAATGATGGAGACTCCCTACTTAAGGGTGGTACACAGCAGCAAAGAGCAAGAAGATATTAAGGCTACACTTGGGCCTGTATCATGAAGTGGAAACACTGATATATTCCAGCAATGATGAGGGTACAAGGTAAATGGTGGTAGAAAACAGTAAGACTAGACTAAGGAGCATAGGCATGACAACATGGGTTTATATACGTAAAGGAGTTCAGGGCAGGTATGGAACATGAAGGAATATAGTGGAAGGAATTGCTGACAAAGCAAGTGGGGTAGAATCACATGAAATGCGATGAAAGTGGATGGTGAGTCATGGTATTGTAGTCAGTGATGAAAAGAAATAAATGTTCAAGTTGGGACTTATACCCATGTGTATGTAAGTGATAAGTCAAAGGAAAAAGCATAGTCCGAGGTGAATCATAACATTACCCCCTTAGTAGACTTGAAGTTGCTGACTTCAAAAATCTCTATAGTCTCTGTAGGGCTCACCAGTCATGTTAGACATGGTGGCATCGTCGAATGTGAAGTCTCCCTCATCTTCTCTTTCATTGATAGGTGGGGGCTCCTGAGAGGTCGTCTGTAGGGGTGTGAAGCATCGTCAGATAGGAAAATGAACAGTTCGTTGGGCATGTTGACATGAAGGGCTTGATGGCAGAGTTTCTTGAGATGACAATGATGAGGACAATTGATGGAATGAGGGTGAGGTAGAGGGAGAGGGCCTAGGTGTAGGGCATTGAAGAGGACATTTCCACTGGCTATGTTCAGGGGCAAATTGGAGGCAGGTGGGACAAAGATATTCGGGGCATCGGTCCTGAAAGTGTCTGAGATGGCAACACCGAAAGCAGGCTTGGAGATAATGAGGGTTATTGACAGAGAGGACAACTTGTTCCAGGTTTTCATGATGGCAGAGCTCTGCTTGGTCGATCAAGGCAATGGCCTCTTCTTTGAGAGGGAATGAAGACGCAGACAGAGTGGACGGAGTAGCAATAACTGTAGTGGGGGTAGGAGTGAAAGGGGGAATAGGTACAGGCAATGGTTCTGAATGTTGGGCATTGGTCTCAGCAAGGTAATGATCAAGGTCCTCCAGGAATTCACCAAGTTTGAGCTGATGGGTGAGGACATCTAATTCGGTATTGGCTTTGCCAAGGATGGCGATGGCGGTGGGATGGTTCAAGAAATTGAGGTGGCCGATCTGCCACAAGAGATGGACGAGACAATAGAGGGCAGAGCCCATATTGAGGTGGGCACTGATAGAGATAGCCATGCACCTATCATAGATGTGGTCATGGTAAGTTGCGATATATGGGAAAGGAATGGCCTGAGGGTGAAGGCGATGGGCGTGGATAGGGAGGTCTATGGTGCTGCCAGGATGTGGTGTTGGGGGTCTAGGAATCTCCATGAGGGGAGCACGAAATGGGAAATCAGAGGGGAGGCTGTTCCAGCTGGCATCTGCAAAGGTGGGGGGTAGGACACAGTTTTCATTGGTGACAGATTCAATGAGGGTGAAGACTTCAGAGAAGGTGTCATCTAGAGTGGAGACAGTGGACAGGGAGTCAATGACAGAGGTGGAAGGTTCCTTGACATCCTCAGCGACAAAGGCGACGTTTCAGAGGGGTGACATGGTCATGGTTGCAATTAGGTGTAGGTGACGATGGTTCTGAGGAAAAAGTGGAGGGATGATGGTTCTTATAATCCATCAGAGTGGTCTTCGAATGTTTTAGGTTCCACTCGGGTTCCCATGAATCTTCTTCAGCAGTGTAGCCCTTCCATCAGATCAGGAAGTGGCGGTTAGTTGGAGCTCCTTTATGATGTAAGATCTTATCAATCTCATATTCTTCCTTTCTGTCTACAAGGTCCAGGGGTGGTCTTATGAAATTGGGTCTGTGGACATCATTTTCATGGTAGGGTGATAAGAGAGAAGCATGGAAGACCAGATGGATCTTCTGGATGGGCAGGAGCTTTAGGTGATATGTGATGGGGGATAGGACTTTGATGATGGGGAAGGGTCCTTCCTGTTTTGGGGTGAATTTAGGGTTGATGACATTCCGCTTCAGATTGCAGTGTAGGAGACTCAAGCTTTCTACAGTGATATTCCTACTTCCTCTGAGTATTCATCCATCCTCCAAGTTCCTCTGAAGTCCTCCGCCACTCCTCTGAGACTCAACAGTCACTGGTCATCTTCTTGAGTTGGAACTCCAATGTCTGGAGTATCAGACCTTTGTTCCCACACCCTGAACGAGTCATCCGTGAGTCGGAGTTGTGTTTCCTTATCGGGATATTACTTTATTTAGTGTCTACATTTGTTCCTTTATGTTTCCTTTTGATTCACAGTCTCGGGAATACCCAGACTCTAAAGTTTGTACATAGAACTTAGTTCTAAAAGCGAATTACCACCATCTAGCATCCATTCTAAGTCTCCGAAGTCAATTTCCTTCATTTCCCTTCAGCTCCAGTCAAGTCCTGTCAAGTCCTGTCAAGTCCTGACAACTCCATAGTTGATTCCTTAGCCCTACCGAATGGGAAGGAATCAGACTCTCATTTTCCAGCTCTCTCAGGACATCAGTGAGCCATTCTTATTTGCCCTCACCCTTTTTCTTTCTCTCTTTGCAATCTCCTGGGTCGAGAACTACACTCGCACCCTTTTCATTAGCTTAGGAGTTCCACTTCAGAGTTTCTAGGAGTTTTACAGTGGGCTTCCAACCAGACCTTGTCTCCTTTGATGAAGGGTTGGAACTTGGATGTGGTGCATTATGCCATAGTCTGATGGGCAAGTTCATGGGCAGTGAGTGCTTCATCACGGGAGGCGGTGAGGGACTTAAGGCGGTCTTCAACCATGGGAACCTTGGTATCAGAGACAATAGAAGGTAAGGCATGGAGTTTGTAGCCCATCATAAGGTAAAATGGGGACTTTCCCATTATGGAGTGAGGACGGTGATTGTGCACGAACTCTGCATGAGTAAGAAGTTTGTGCCATGAGGACGGGTTATTGCCACAGAAGATCCGAAGGTAGGTTTCAATCTCCTGGTTGACATGTTCGGTTTCCCCATCTGTTTGGGGGTGGTAGGCAGTGGACAGGGCGAGGTTGTAGTTTAAGAGCTTTCCAAGCTCTTTAGTGAAGGTAGAGGTGAACTGTGGGCCTCTGTCAGAGATGATTTTTTCATAAAGAATGAAGTGGTGGTAGAATTTGTGGAGGAAGAGGGTCACAATACCTTCAGCAGTGGTGGTTTTCACAGTGGGGCATAGAATTACCCCCTTAGTAAGCCCATGGTCCACCATGACCAATAAGGAATCAAAGCCTGTGGGTGACACAGGGAGATTGGTGATCAGATCACAGGAGATCTGCTGGAATGGGCGGGTGCAGGTGGAGCAAATGGGGGTGAGCAGGGATACAGTGGGGTGTGTGTTGCCCTTATTGGCCTGACAAGTGGTGCAACCTTTGACATACTTGCAGACATAGTGGGCCAGACTGGGCCACCAGAACTCGGAGGAGACCAGTTGATGGATCTTGAGATATCCAGGGTGACCAGTGGATTCATGGTCATGGCAGCAGAGAAGGATCTTCTGTCGAAGGTTTTTGGTGGGAACATAGATGTGATCTTTATAAAGAAGCATGCCATCATGGTATTGCCAGTCAGAAAGACGGGCCCAGAGGTTCAAGGGAACGTCGTTTGCAATGGATTGAAGGGTTTTAAGGACAAGGGGGTCTGACTTGGAGGCATCCTTGATGAGGGAAGTGAGGAAGTTGTCAATGAGCTGAATGAACATCGATGGTGGGAGGAGTGTGGTGGACTCATTGTCAGGGTCGGAGGAGGAATAAAGATTGGAACGACATGACAGGGCATCAGAAGCAGCAAGAAGCTTCCCAGGGACATGGTGGAGTTTGAGATTGTAATCTCCAAGGTCAAGGAGCCATCTGGCTTGACGGCAGTTCAAGTTCTGTGCAGCATAGAAGTATGTGAGGTTTTTGTGGTCAGTGAAGACCTGTACAGGGAAGGATGCACCATGGAGGTATTGACGCCAATCCTTAAGGGCACAGAGGATGGCAAGGAGCTCCCAATTATAAATATTGTAGTTCCTTTTGGCCAGAGAGAATGAGGAGGAGCGGTAGGAACAAGGGTGCCAATCACTGTTGTCATCGGTCTGGAGGAGGACAGCACCAGACACATATTTGGAAGTGTCAGTGGTGATGGCGAAGGGATGAGTGGGGTCAGAGAGCTGAAGGATGGGCTTGGACAAGAACAAGTCCTTCAGATGGCAGAAGGCCATGTCGCACTCTGGAGTTCAGTTTCAGGTGATGTTCTTCTTAGTGAGATCAAGAAGAGGGTGGGCAATGGAGGAGTAGTCAGGGATGAACCAACAGTAGAAATTGACAAATCCCAAGAAGAATCATACCTTTTTAGGTGTGGTGGGGGCAGGCCAGGATGTGATCCCATCAAGCTTAATGGGTTCCATGGCTATCTGACCAGGTTTGACAATAAGACTGAGGTATTCGACTTCAGTGGTGGCAAAGGTGCACTTCTCTAGTTTCAAGTAAAGGTCCAACTCCTTCATACATTCAAGGACATGGTGGGTACATTCGGTGTGGGTGGCATCGTTGGGGGGAGGGGGGCAATCAGGAGGTCATCCATGTAGATGACAAGCCAGCCTTCAGTGATCATATTGCAGAAGGAGTCATTCATAAAACACTGGAACGTAGCAGGGGAGTTGGACAAACCAAAGAACATGATGGTGGGTTTGAAGAGGCCTTTGTGGGTAATAAAGGTGGCTTTCCACTGGTGACCATCCTTGATACAGACATTGTTGTAACCCCAGCGGACGTCAAACTTAGTGAAGACCTTGGCGTCTTTGAGCTTGTCTATGAGGTTGGAGACAAGGGGAAGGGGGTAAGTGTCACAGATGGTGTGCTCATTAGTCTTGACAAGGGTGGAGTTTTCCATCCTTCTTTTTGATGAAGAAAAAGGAAGAAGCTTGAGGGGAGTTTGAGGGACGGATCTTTCTAGCTTTGAGGTTTTTCTCAAGGAAATCTTCCATGGCTTTATGTTCGTCAGGGGACAGAGGGTAGACTTTCCCTATTTTAGGGACAAAGGTATCATCAAAGTTGATTTCGTGGTCATAGGGTCTTGAGGGGGGTACATGGTCAGTGGCTTCCTTGGAGAAGACTTCCTTGAAGTCCTTGTACTCCTTTGGAAGGATGATGGGGGCCTTTTCAGGTGAGGCAGCAGCGGCGAGCTCAGTAGCGGTACTAACTCAGGCGATGATGTCAAAGTTGGGGACATAGTATCCTCCAGCTTTGTGAAGGTGGTTGGTGGACATTCCATGTTGGTAATGGTAGTCCTGTACACGAGTGACGGTGAAGTCGGTTTCCATAGCTCTGTCCCAGTAGTCCCAGAGGCGTCTGTCATAGACCTCATGGATCATGTGGTGTTGAGGAGGTTGTGGGGCACTATGATTGATATGATTGTAGTGGCGCTTGGTGTCAGAGGAGAAGGCTTTATATAGAGCCTTCAATTCATCCTTGGATTCGGGGACGTCAAGGGTACGAGCTTCCCAGTTGATGACTGGGTTTGTCTTGATTAGCCATGGCATATCAAGAAGGACATTGGAGTTTCTGCAGTTCATGACATAGAACTTGGAACATTGGGCTATTCCTCTGATGTTGAAGAATAGAGTGCAAGTGAAGTGTACAGACCCTCCTTGATTGATGAAAGCATCTGTGTTGTGAAGGGGAATTGGCATGGTTAAATGAGTGGTGGATAGGCAGTGTTTATGAACAAAGCCCCAGTCAATGCAGTTGACATCTGCACTGCTGTCTATGATGGCAAAGGTGTCGACAGCTTTCATTGAGTGTGAGGGATCGATGAGTTGAATAGGAATCCTCATTGATTGCTTGTCTTTGGCATTTACAAGTACATTGGCACTAAATGAAGAAGGGAAGTCATGCATTGTGGTAACTTCCCATTTCAAAAATTCATCATTCCGACCCTTCCTATGGTGGTTTTCTTCGGCTCTTCATCGTCATCATCATCTATCTCTTGGAGCCTTGGAAGATCCTTGGGAATCTCGGAGGTCTCAGCCTTAGTCACTTTCTTGACTTGTGGTGTGGGAGTGGAAGGGAAGGTGGGGCAAGAGCAAGATCCATGTCCCTTCTTGCGGCATCAGAAGCAGAGATTCTCCTTTCAGCAATGTTCTTGTTCTTCAGGAGTAATCTTAGGGATATGGACAACGTTGACATCCATGGCATTGGGGTCGCAGGGGGGTCTGGAAGCCAGTTTGGCATACTGGTGGATCTGAACATAAGAGGTTCTGCAATGTTGCTTGGCAATGGCATCTCCCTTGTCCCACTGTGCCTTAAAGTGAGAGGATTGTGTGATCCACTTCTCAATGGTGGAAGGTATGGTATCCATAGAGTTGATCCTACACATAAGAGCAACTGGAATCTCAACCCAGAAGAATTGGATCAGAGTACGGTGGGCAGTGGCATCGGCAGCAAGTGGGAGATAAGTAAAACTGGCCTTTTCAACATGGAGAAGGAACTTGGTGATGTAGTCATCAAGTTGAGTCATCTTCTCAATGCAGTGGGTAGCAAGCCAGGATAGAGCAGCCTGCTTAGTATTGCCTTGATCGAAGGTGGTGTAAAACAGCAAAAAGGACTCCAAAGTGTAGTCCTATGCAAGAAATAGGGGTGTGAGTGTGTATCTCGACCCAAGGGGATTGCAAAGAAAGCAAAGGAAAAAGAAGGACTGTAGGAATGGCTCACTAATTGTCCACAGGACACTGAAAAACTAGAGTCTGGCTTCCCCCTGTTTGGTAGGGCTAGGAAACTAACTTTATTGGCTGGACTTGAGGGAAACTTGAAGGGAAAAGTAGGGAAAGGCTTAGGAAACCGGACTTTAAGGCTTAGGAATGGTGGTGGTAACTTGCACACAGTCTAGGAACTAAGTCCTAGGTACAAAAGGCTAATCTGGGCATATCCGAACGAAGTACAGTAAAGGAAACATAAAAAGGACAAAAATCCGACTGAACCCGGAGTGCGGGAATGGGTTCCGAGGCGCGGGAACACCAGGACCGGTGTGCAGGAACTTGGGTCCGGACTATTGGACTCAAAACTAACCTTTGGACTTCAACTAACTTGACTCGGATTGGGACGAACAGCAGTGGATGGTCTCGGATTTGGTAGGAGCGCTGGATAGGGGCTATCGGACCGTGGGAAAACTCCGGATATCACTGTAGGGAACTCCACTTTCCTACATCCACAGGGGACTTAGATCTGATGTCCTCATCAGCATTGTATGGCTGGAATGAACAAGGGATGAGACTCGGGTCTGGAGGGAAAAGAGTGGGTGATGCGGTGTAGGAAACCGGAGTTCCCTACAGTGATATCCGGAGTTTTCCCACGGTCTGATAACCCCTATCCAGCGCTCCTACCAAACCCAAGACCGTCTGCTGCTGTTCGTCCCAATCTGAGTCAAGTCAGTTGAAGTCCAAAGGTTAGTTTTGAGTCCCATGTCCAGACCCGAGTTCCCGCACACCGGACCCGGTGTTCCCGCGCCTCGCAAACCGTTCCCGCGCTCCGGAATCGGTCGGGTTTTTGTTTCTTTCATGTTTCCTTTACTGTACTTTGTTCAGGTATGCCCAGATTAGCTTTTTGTACCCAGGACTTGGTTCCTAGACAGTGTGCAAGTAACCACCACTATTCCTAAGCCTCTAAGTCCGGTTCCCTAAGCCTTTTTCTACATTTCCCTTCAAGTTCCCTTCAAGTCCAGCCAATATAGTTGGTTTCCTAGCCCTACCGAATGGAGGGAAGCCAGACTCAGTTTTCCAGTGTTCTGTGGACAATCAGTGAGTCCTTCTTATAGTCCTTTTCTCTTTCTTTGCAATCCCCTTGGGTCGAGATATACCTCGCACCCCTATTTTCTTGCTGAGGACTACACTCCGAAGTCCTTTTGCTACTTTACAGCGGAATGAGCTGTGTGGGCCAGGGCATAAAATGAATGTGTTGACAGGCTCAGGTTTCAGGTTCCGGGTCCGGGTTGTGGCTGTGCACCCTCCCCGACACACAACATGTCAACTTGGGCTTTGGCACAAGAATTGGAACAGTCTTGAAGGCTGAAATGCAGTGGAAATAGGTGGTAGGCAGGCATCAGAGTCCTGTAGGGGCAGATAATGGTGAATCTGAGTACTCCTGGACTGATGGAAGTGGTAGTTCCTTCTCTGAGAATCTCCTCTCTTGCTTAGGGTGAACTCAATCACATCTGTGCTGTCCATGTCTTGTGTCCGAGAAACCAGTCAAAGTCTGAGGTCTAAACTCAAGAAAAGGAATGGTAAGTGTACTCTAATTGAATAGGAAATGAAGGAAACAATTGGAATGGCTCCCCGCAGGGGACTTAGCTTTAAACTCGACTCGGGAAAACTGAAAAGGAAGGAAACTGAACTTCTCAGGATCCAGCCCCCGGGTAATTCCTGACTGTCTTTCTTCACCTTTCTTCACCTATTCTTCTTGATCCTGTAACAAAATAAAAGTGTGGTGCCTCAGCATGTGAATGAAAATGAAAATATAGGTGTCCGATATAAAGGTACTGTCTTTCCAATGTGCAAAATGGCAATCCGGAGCGCAGGAAAAGTGGGTCCAGTTTCCGGTAAGGTTGTCCGGGGCGCACGAAAGCGGTAAAATGGTCGGGTTTCTGAACTATCTACTCAGTATTGGTTTTTCTGTTGAAAGGAAGGGACTGCTATTCATAAATTGACTGTCTTTTGTGAGTGAGGGTGTGTAAGTATGTCTCCAGACAAATACTGGGGTGAAACAGAGGTCTCCGGTCGAAACCTGGGGTAAAACAGAGGAGGAGAAACCTATCATAATGAACGGTATTGTTTTCTATAATGTTGGAATTGGGAAGTTAGGTGCTGGTGTGATCGGGAAAGGAGTCTTCATCATCTGGCTCGTCAACTTCTATGCCTACTGACAGTACCCAAGCTTCTTCGGCAGGTCTACAGTGTTGGGTATTTGAAGGTCCTGGTCTCAGGAGATGTTCTTTGTCCAGTCTTTCATCCTCTACTCCTTCTACTATGTCCTGAATGATAGGAAGCCAAAGAATTGACCTAGAAACACTATTACTGAGTAAGAAAAGAAGTGTCCGGAGCACAGGAAGCGGATTCGGGTGTCGGGTTGACCGGGTCCGGATCGTGGGAAAAGCTATGTGTGGGGTGGAAATGGATGTCTGAATAACGGGAAGGAGAGTGCAATGGTGGAATAGACATAGGGAGAACTTAGCGGTACTTAGGACTACAACTTTGACCATGAAAACAAAAAATGCCAGGAGATGAAACCGGGTCCGGATCGTGGGAACAATGCTCTGAAGTGTCGGATGGTCTCTTTGAATGCAAAAATGCAAAAATAGCCACTTGCAAGGCTTCGGAAAGGTCTTGAAGGTGGGATCCTGGGGGGAACAAATTAAACCAACTGTCCTCAGGAGGATCTGTACTCAGGAAACATGGGTTGAAGGTGGGTAGGTCCGGGTCCGGAGTGCGGAAACTATGGTATGAATCAAGGGAAAGGGGGACTGAGTGCTAAAAACTAAGCAAAACCAGCAAAACCACTGGAATAGGTTCTCTGAAATCTGGACTAAGAATTGTAGGATTGGTTGGCAGGAAGGAAGGAATATCTCGGGCACAGGGAACCGGGTCCGGAGCATGGGAAAACGGGTTGTGGATATGGAAACAAATATCTCGTAGATAAAAAGAAGTATGATGCTATGGATCACACTCTTAATTATGCAATGGTGCAAAAGAAAGGCAACAGGGAACAGGAAGAAAAGAGGATGAAGGGTTTGAAGCATAGGAATTCGGGTCTGGAATGTGGAAAATCGGGTTGGAAGTGCAGGAACTGGCAGTTTTTTGGGTACTTCGGATATGTCAGGTGGCTCTGAGTCTATAGAATCATCAGGGTGAAGGGTCTGAGGTATATGGGACCGGGTTCGAGGTGTGGGAAACCAGGGCCAGAGCATGGGAACTGGCGGATCTGCAAGAATTGGCTCGGAATCTAAAAAAACTAGTGATTCAGTGATTGGCATATGATTTATGGGTACTTCGGGTGTATCTGGTGGCTCTGGGTCTTCAGGGTAAGTGGAATGAAGGGTTTGGATCACAGGAGACCAGGTCTGATGTGCGGGAAACCGGGTCCGGAGCACGGGAACTGGCGGTTCTGCAGGAAATGATTGCTGACCTGCCAGGATGATTTGAAGCTACTTCAGATATGTCTAGTGGCTCTGGGTCCACAGCATTTACCAATATCTCTGTCTTGGGTCCAAAATGCAAAACCGGGTCTGGATCTGCAAATGGTGTGAACTCCGGCCGGACTGCAGTCAGAATTGACAGGACAGGGCTCGGATTGACTGAAATTGGGGCCGGGTTGGTTGGAATCGATGTCGGAGGTCTCGGGTTTGGTATGACTGGCTCAGGGATTGACAGGATTGGCTCAGGTTCTGGTAGGACTTCACATCCTGGGTAGTAGTCAATTATGGCCGCTTGGAAGGCCTCCCAATCATTTCCGGCCGCTTCGGGTACTGTTTCCCATAACTTGGCTTCCTTGAAATTGGCATATCGGATAGCAGCCTTGATCTTTTGACTTCTGGAGAGGTTGGCATTGACTCCGAGACACTCAATGTCATCTAGAAATTGTGGGAGTTCAGTGATTACCTTGCCGCTGAAGTAAGGGGCATCAGGGGATCCTCGGAATGGCAGGAATGCCATGGGTTATGACAGGACTATACTTGGTTTGGTGGTGGGATCAGTTGTTGCTGGTCAATGAAGGCTGTGGGTGATGTCAGATTAGGGTCAGATAGTGTCCGGGTCCAGATCCGGAAATTTGGCTGTGCAAGTGTGGCCATTCCGGGTCTAATTGTGCACTTGCTGGTCTCAGTTCTGTCGGGTTTAGACGGCAATTACTAGGAATGGAGGGAAATACTTCAGAATGCACTCAAATTGGTCTGTGGCACTGTCGGAATGTCTTTGGGTGGCCTAAAACTCTAAAAACTTGTGATTGGAAATGTCAGTGCAGACAATTTTCTTGGAAACGGAAGTCAGAATGAAAGTTTTCGAGTGCTCCTCACTGGAAACTGAGCCTAGGAAAGTCCTTGGGTGCTCTCTTGAATCTCCTCGCAGTGGGCTCCAGTTGTAAAGTAGCAAAAGGACTCCGGAGTGTAGTCCTATGCAAGAAATAGGGGTGCAAGTGTATATCTCAACCCAAGGGGATTGCAAAGAAAGTGAAGAGGACTGTAGGAAAGGCTCACTAAATGTCCACAGGACACTGGAAAACTTGAGTCTGGCTTCCCCCTGTTTGATAGGGCTAGGAAACCAACTATATTTGCAGGACTTGAGGGAAACTTGAAGGAAAAAGTAGGAAAAGGCTTAGGAAACCGGACTTAGAGGCTTAGAAATGGTGGTGGTAACTTGCACAGTCTAGAAACTAAGTCCTAGGTACAAAATGCTAATCCGGGCATACCTGAACGAAGTACAGTAAAGGAAACATAAAAAGGACAAAAACCCGACTGAACCCGGAGTGTGGGAATGGGTTCCGAGGCGTGGGAACACCGGGTCCGATGTGCGGGAACTCAGGTCTGGACTATCAGACTCAAAACTAACCTTTGGACTTCAACTGACTTGACTTAGATTGGGATGAACAGCAGTGGATGGTCTCGGATTTGGTAGGAGCACTGGATAGGGGCTATGGACCACGGGAAAACTCCGGATATCACTGTAGGGAACTCCACTTTCCTACAGCGGCTTTGAACTCCTTAATGAAATTCTTGAGGGTACCAAAGTCGTCAGTTTCAAGGGCAGTGGTGCACTTGAACTTGGCCCATTGCTTGGCAGGGCCTTCACTCATATAAGAGAGGAGGAAGCTGATCTTTTTATGATCGGTGTTGTAGATGTCCTTGTTGATGAGCATGTATGAATGGATGGAGATAAGCCATAAGATGGCTTCAGAGGGGTCCCCATCATAGGCCTTGGGCCTAGCAAGGCAAAGTTCAACAGGTTTTGAGGAAGACATGGGGGCGGAGGCAAAGGGAGTGCTTTGTAAAGCAACACACTGGTGGACAGTGAGTGGAGAATTGTATGGGACAGTGGGGACAGTGGGGGTGACCGGAGGTGGTCTCAAAGGTGCATCAGATGACATGACAGGGGTGGTAGCTTCTTGGTCAGAAGCATCAGAGGAGTCTTCTGCTTGAGGCAGCGGTGCATGTGGAGTATGAGAGGATTCCCCACAAGGGGGGTTCATCAAGGGGCGGTATGGATGAATGGTGGCTTATGTGAAAGTAGCCGGTACAAGGAGATAGTCTAGTCTTTTGTTACGGCTGACCTGGGTGAGGGCAGACATAGAACCATAGCAAGGTTTGGCAACAAGGGTTGCTACCGAGCTAACGGCAGCCAAGGTACTACCGAGTGAATGGTGGACAAGGAGTTTGCCTATGATTGAGGACAGATGACAGGGACTTCCAAGTTAATGGTGGTGACAGAGGAGACCTCAAGGTGAGGTCGACGATGGAGACTCCCCACTTAAGGGTGGTACACAGCAGCAAAGAGCAAGAAGGTATTAAGGCTACCCTTGGGCCTGTATCATGGAGTGGGAACACCAATGTATTCCAGCAATGACGAGGGTACAAGGTAAATGGTGGTAGAAAACAGTAAGACTAGACTAAGGAGCATAGGTGCGATGACATGGGTTTATATACATAAAGGAGTTCAGGGCAGGTATGGAACATGAAGGAATATAGTGGAAGAAATCACTGACAAAGCAAGTGGGGTAGAATCACATGGAATGCGATGAAAGCAGATGGTGAGTTATGATATCATAGTCAGCAATGAAAAGAAATAAACATCCAAGTTGGGACTTATATCCATGCATATGTAAGCAATAAGTCAAAGGAAAAAGCGTAGTCTGAGGTGAATCATAACATGTAGCTTTCACAGAATGGGACTAGAACCCATTGGTGAGGGGGCTAATCTTTCACCTAGTCAAGGATCTTCATCTCCTGGTTCTGGAAATTCTGAGACTTTAATTAGTCAACAAGAAAATTCAGAAACATCTCCTGAAAATCTGCATTCATCCAGTGGTTCAAATTCTCCAAGATCCCAAAATTCTGGTTCCAATCCATTGTATCATCCACATCATTCTCCTATAACCTCTATCCCTATTCTTGTTCAGGCCATTCAAAACATCTTAGCAGAGCAAGCTCAGTCCTTACAACAACAAGCAGAGTTGTTGGGATTGTTGCCTCAAGATCTTCCAAGATCTGAGTTGCCTCCTTTGCAACAATCATATATTCCTCCAACACCTGCTCTGACACTTGCTCCTGAAGAAGACCTTTTTGATGGATTTGATTACACAAGAAGATTCTGAAACTTCCTTTCTTTGGGAAGTTTCCCAGAAGAGCTAAAGATAAGGCTTATTAACTGGGACCTGGCTGCCCAATGTAAAGTAGCTACAGAACTTGGAATGTAGTCCTAAGCAAATAAGTAGGGTGCGAGTGTAGGTCTTGACCCAGGGGATTGCAAAGAGAATGAAAGAGGACTAAAAGGATGGCTCACTGGTTGTCCACAGGACACTGGAAAGGGGGAAACTGGAGGGAAACTGGCTTAGGAATGGTACTGAGTGGAACTAGATGGCTTGCATAGTGATAGTAGGGGAATTACATCTGTAATTCGGGCATACCTGAATGATATATAGTAAGGGAAACACCAAAGAAGACTACTCAACTCTAAAAGAATGGATCTGGTGTGTGAGAAAGTGATCTGGTGTGTGGGAATCTGGTATCCGGTGGACCGGATGGGTATCCTGTGTGTGTGGGTCCGGGTCCAGTACATTGAATTGGAAGAAAATGGTAGACAAAAGTGTAGATGGATTGAAAACTGACCTTTAGACAACTACCAGATTGACTTGGATCAGGATTGATGGCAGCATGAAGTGGTCTCAGATTGACTAGAGCACAGGATAGTGGCTAGAGATGGCTAGGAATGACCAGATGTCACTGTAGGAAACTGTACTTTCCTACACCGAAGAGGTACTTTGATCAATACTTGCAGATTAATTCCCATTTTGAGAAGAGCTACCTGCTCCTTGGACTTGGTATTTCCTGGAGTTCTGCTTTCTGCTCCCTGTACCTGGTGTACTATCCTCATAGAAAGAAGAGCAGTACATCACTGTGAATTTAACAAAAAGATCCTGGTTGCAAGGAGATCTCCAGAAGATCTCCTTGATCTACACATTACCAAACCATTTTACCAAGTGGTTGAGACCAGTGACATCACAGAGGTACATCCAGATATATCAAAGAAGGTGCCTTGCACTTGATGCAACTGCTACTTTCTGTGAGGAAAAGCTCACATCTGCACTGGGAACAATAATCAAATTGTTCAAAGAAGGGGCTCTCAGGATCCTTTATTAGCCCACTCAGGATCCCCCTTCATCATTGTCCCAGAACACCTCTACTTCCACCTCAATTAACAGTATATCATATCAGGTTGATATGCTGAACTTCCACTCCTACATTTGTTGTCTTCCCGTCCTCTCCCACTGTCACCATCTTTGCCCAGACATTCCCAACTTTCACCTGGAACAAGTACTGGTCCTCCCTTGCCTTCATCTTCAGGATGATGGAGTCCCTTTGAATCTCAATCTGCACCCATATATGGTGCTTCCAGGGCAAATGAAGACTGATCATGACGAGTTCCAGAATCTAATGTATCTGAGGTGATGGCAACAAGCAGAGGTCAAAGAAGAAAACATCTTGGAGATGGGAGAAGAGTGTGTCCAGCCAGATTCAAACCAACCGCCCCACCTTCAACAGGTCTACTGGATCAATCCACTAGGCAAAATCTGGTATCAAGTTCCTATGACCCTGGTTGAGCTTCTCCTTCATCTCCACCTGGACTACATCAATTTCCGAGTTTGGCACAGGGGAGACTACCTCATGATCCCATGCCTGAAGGTCTTTTCATTTTCTCATCCATACATTCAACCTCAGACAGTCAACTTCCTGATCCCAAGACTGGTCTATCCAGTCAAGCTCCAATGGATTGAGACCAAGTGGATGTCAATGGACAGAGCAGGGATCAATAGCTGGGCTTTCAATGAGGAACCTCTGGCAGACATTTATGAAGGTGCAGGTTGGGCATTTCTGGTGCAGTCTTATTGCAAAACTCATCACATCCGAGCTCACTGGTTTGGGTTTGAGGTGATTCAGAGGAATCACTGCAATCCTATTTGCAACAAACTTCTTCTTCAGTCTTTTCGTCCTAACCTTGAAGTAGAAGAAGGTGATTGGAGAGTAGCAGGAGATCCTGAGGAGATTCCTTCTCAGGAAATGATGCTGGTCATCATGAACCATAAACTTCACCTTCATTGGCAGTCTCTTTCTTCTTCCAGGGGCATAATGGCTATTCAATGTTGCATTATCTATGGTACTGACAAAGAACACCAGATTATCTACCAAGGTTTTGCAGATGAGGCCCTGAAAAGATGTCTTGGAAGAGATTATAGAAGACTACAGTGAAGAAGAGCTGCAATCATTGGAGAAGAAAAGCATAGGCATCTCAGAATGGTTTAAAGACAATTCTTCCTTTTGCACAGAAGTTCCTCACTCCTGGCCTCTCCCTTATTCATTTTCATTTTCATATTCCTTCAACTTTGACAAGCCTTTTCGAAGCTTTCTCAAACTATGCATCTATTTCCCTCAAGTCTTCTCTATTCCTTATGTCACTTGTTCTGTTCAAAACATTTTGATTCATCCTGGGATATTTTCTGATGATACATTGCCAAACCTGCATTTCTTTGTGGAGACATACTTTGTAAACTTTGAAGCAATATCATCAAGACTGATGCCAAAATGGTATTGAGTTACAAAAACTTCTAGTTCCATGAATCAAACAAGACATAAAGAACTAAGAACAAAGGAATGGGAATTGAGAAGAGATTGAGAACTGAAGTGGAAAAGAAGGAGAAAGGCCAGGAAAAGGCAAAGCCTAACCTCAGA
>JBBPTO010000339.1:0-34166 GCA_038094155.1 Pulveroboletus cf. aberrans | reverse complement strand
TCCATTCCTCTGACATATGTTTCATCCCTATGATCTATCCTGTGTTACATTCCATTCTTACATCCTATGTACATCGCCCCTCGGTACCCTATGATCTCCGATCATTGTTGTACCTTTACATATGGTTTTCTCCATTCTCCATTCCGGACTCTGATCCGATACCTCTGTATATAAACCCGAAACCTCCGCATGTATTCCTTAGTTCAAATATTGATGTTACTTGATGTCCCTGATGTCTCTTGTTGTCACTCGATGTCTCTTGATGTTCTCCTTCCTCTGAACTCCATCCGATCCTGATGAAGTTTCCCTCTTATCCTCTTCACTATGTTCCCTCCTATCTCCGAAACAAGGATCTGACAGTAGGCAAGGGTGCGACACATAAGTCCTGTGCCAAGTCCTCACCCCCATAACCCCTCATCTTCGCCCCGTTCCACCTTCATCACCTCCACATCTCGCTTCGTCTCATCCCCATCAGACCTCCAGCCCATCCAGCGTCCTTTCTCTCTGGAGTTGACCAATCCACCTTGGACCTCCGTCGGACGAAGCCCCAGAGGAGTTTAGCATCCTAACAATATCATCTCAAGGATGAAGAGGATGGACCTTTTCAAATTTCAATAGATCAAGAAGACAAACCTTTGGTACCTGCTGATGAAAAACAAAGACAAACTGCAGAACATCTTGTTCAGGCACCTATTAATTTATGACATGGTATTGAAAATCTTCAAGAAAGGATTTTTTCACAACCCAAAATTCCTATGAGAGATAGACCATCTCCAGAATCAAGTCAGGAGGAGACTTCTAACACATCACACTTCCTCAGCACACCATTCAAATTTCATTAGTTACCATGACCTCCACCATGCAAATTCTCATCTGGCAGATGGATTGATTACTCTATGGACAAAGATGAATTGATGAAGCCACCACCACCTTCACAATCATCACTTCAGAAGCATGATAAGCAAAAAGCTAAATTAGCATTGAAGTGAGAGACATTATCAAAGAAACCTATGCTTCTAAAGAATGCAGATGGAATCCACCCACCGCTGTACCTTCAAATTGGCTATCACCTCAAGGAAGACACAAGGAAGATATACCACAATTCCAAGCTCAACTGCATTGATATCAACCCATGATATAAGTGAGACAAAGAAATCCTTACTATGGTCCTGAACTCTTTAAGACTCAAAGACCTACTTGTAAACCAAAACTGAAGGTCATTCCAGACTCTGTTTATGGAAATAAACAACCTGTAGATATTGAAAAGGATAATGTTTCACCTATTCAGAAGGAGCATGAGCCAACATCACCTCAGCAACAAAGACACTCAGAGGAAGCACAACTTCCAAAAGTCCATTGACTTCAGTAACAGATACTCCTATCAATCAGGAAGGACTGAAAGATCATTATGATAAACTGCATGAAGGATCACAACATCATCAAGAAACTATGATTTCTTGAGCTAGATCCTTATGTGACAAACAAGAAGTCATGTCTAACAGCTGAATACATGGCTTACTCAATACCACTGTAGAAGTGAATGATTGGAAGATATCCAATCATTTGCATGACATTTCCAAACTTCCACCCAATCAACAAGAAACTTGGTATAAAGCATGTCAAAATGAATTCAAATCTTTAAAGAATCAAAAAGTCAGGAAACCTGTGAACCTACACAAAGAAAGAAAACCAATTATAGGGAGATGGGTTTTCATGATCACATCAGATAAATGAGTCAAAGCTAGATTCATTGCAAAGGGATTTACTCAAATCTTCAGAATGGACTATGAAGAAACCTTCTCACTGGTCACTTGTTTTTTTGAAACCATTCAACTTCTACTGGTACTATGTGCTATGAATGATTGGGAATGCACTGTCTTAGATGTCAAGACTGCCTTGCTATTTGGAGAACTTGATGAAGAAATCTATATGACACAACCAGAAGGATTAATAGACCAGAGAGAAAGACAAAAGGTCTGTAAACTTCATAAGGCAATCTATGGCCTTAAACAAGCTGCATTGCGACGAATCAAAGCACTCCACACATTATTAATGCAATCAAGCTTCAAAAGAATATTCACTGATTCAGGCATCTATGTCAAATTCAGAGGTTCAGATATCATTCTTTTAGTCATTTATGCTGATGACACTCTTTTTATGGGCAGTAACAAAGAGCAGACACTCCTTTAAAAGAAGAAATTCATGGAGAGATGGGAATCAAGAGATCTGAGTTATGCCTCAGAATATCTAGGCATGTGCATTACAAGAGATCAAAGTAACCGAACTCTTGTCCTTGACCAACTGGCCTACACAGAGAAGCTTATAAAACACTTCAGTCAAGAGAACTGCAAAGCAGTTTCCACACCACTTCCTGCTGGTTATAATCCGAAACTATCTACAACAGATAAACCAGATCCTGTGATACAATCCAAATTTTGCTCCATTATTGGCTCCCTACTCTTTCTAATGCTTGGAACTCAACCAGATATTGCTTACTCCATGATCAAAATGTCACAGTACTCCACCAATCCAACAGAAGAACATCTCCAGAATGCATTGTGGATCATACAACCACAAGACATCTTCACATTCAATATACTGTGAAAGGAGAACAAAATGATCTTATTGCATATTCCAATAGTGGAGATATGGAAACATTTCACTCAACCATAGGATATGCCATATTTCTGGCAAATGTAATTGTATCATGGCTTTCAAGACAACAGAAAAATGTTCACCTATCCTCTACAGAAGCAGAATATTGTGGGTTGACTGAGGTCACCAAGCAACTACCTTGAATACATATTCTATTCAAAGAAATTTGAATTAACCTCAACCCCATATCACTTTGTGTGGATAATCAAGGATCAATATTTCTGGCCAATAATTCTGTATGAGAAGACACATTCACATCCCTGAACATTATGTTCAAGAAGCCATTCAAGCTAAGGAGATAGAGTTACTCTATATGGAGACAATGAATCAATTTGCCAATATTTTCACGAAAAATCTCAGAGCTCAGAAATTCATCACAAATAGAATATCCCTTAAACTCCATGAAGGTAGACTTCACTGAGAATATCCAATATTCTAGTGAGAAGGAGTGTTGAGATTCAGGAATTTAATCTTTACAGATTCCAATATCTTCGAAAGGATATTTGAATTGACACTATTCATATTACAATACTTGATTTTTCATTTCAGAGTCTATTCTTATCTCTGACTCCACTCAGGGCTTCTATTGACCTGCCCTATAGTTGATTTCTCATCAACTTACCAATCAGCTTATGAAGCTGACAGGGAATGTTCTCTATCATTCCATTCCTTTTCATGTCATACCTTTTACAGTTGACACTATGTATATAGCCACAAACATCTCTGTGCACATAAAAAAGACACCTTTACTGGCTGTCTCAATAAGCAGTTCTTTAACTCCTCCACCTGATGGCTCCCTCAAAGCCCTCTTAACAAGACCCTTATCTATACAGGATCTGAAACCCTCTCCTTGCAGTGAGTCTTTCTACTGCACCTCCATCCCTTTGGTCTTTCTGCATCTTTGAGAATCACTTCAATCTTAAAAAGTCCTTCAGAGGAGGTCAGAGATAAGAATGTCAGAGTCAGAGGTGACATAATGGGTATTGAAGGAGATGTGGAGGTGTGAGGATCTGTGTCAGGATGGATATGACAGAGGCAATGGTTCCATTGGATCTACATATGTAAGTCCTTCATCAAGGTCATTCTTGTAGCAGTTTTGAAGCTTGATGCACCACTGGGCAATGCATGCATCAAAACTGGTGTGACTGAGGTCACTGTACAATGGACTTTATGAAGCTATTGAGTAATGAGCTCAAGAACAGAAAACATAGCTACATATGTACATCACTAACGTTTGAGTCTGTTGAAGTACATACCTTCATCCTTGGAGTTGCTCAAAGGAAGTTGTTCAACATCCTTTATGTCAACAAAAATTTTGATAGAACTTGGATGTTACATGTAGACCTTCAGCACCATTTCCTGTTAGTCAGCCTTGTTGTCAACATCTATAGAATTGTTGATGTGCTGGCTATATGGCAAAGTGGTGGTGAATGCATGAACAGCAAAAAATGATTTACTTACCTTTTTGCCCTTGATGGCAGATATTTGAATGAAAAGCACCTTTTCTCTGACACCTTGTACTGGTTCTCCCTGTGCTTGTCAAGTATGCCCTGTAAAAATTCTATGTAGTTGTCATCAGTGATGGCAGGCCACAATAGGTCAATCCATGCTATGACAATTCTACTGCCAAGATGCCATTGTACACAGGCCCAAAGCAGTTAAACCACAACCAAACAGGACACAAACCAAACAAATCTACAGTTCGGATCATCCTAAAAAAAACTCCAGTTTTTTCACTACAAACTTGGTTGACTTGGCGTATCCGCAACTGTACATACACCCACTATCGTGATCTAACTGCCATCATGACCAGAAGCAAAGCCGGTGGTTGCCATGAAGGGAACTCCGAGCGACGCAGCAGTAAACGCCACGTCTATCTCATTCTTGACAAGCCAAGTGACCCTCTTCGCAGATTCACTGCATAGCCGTCGATCCACTCAGCCTCCAGGTTATTGATGAGATACTCTCGATGAAACACCCGACGGGCATTTATTTTTTCCGCTACCATTTTCGCGCTGTCGATCTCCGTTGATTCTTTGTCCAACGACCCTAGGCTCTCAGTCAGCTTGGCGAACGTGAGATCAATCTCCCTCGGGTCCACCGGTGCCACGGACAGGTTGAATAAGTCATCTGGCAGGCCACAACGCAAGGCTTGTGCGCATTGTTCTGGTGACATGGGGGGGAAAAATTGGCTGCAAAAGTCCAGAGCATTCTGAAGTTCCTGTTCAGACAGCCGGTTGCCCATGTCAGACGCTCCTTGGATGACTGTACAGAAGCAGATGAACAAGGAAAAGTCGGCGCAAACTCGGTAACCCTCACCTGGGCGGATGCAAGTGAACGCTCGATCATACCCGTCTTCATCGACATCGCTGAGGACGTCTAACCGCGTTGCACGAATTTGCTGGTAGGCACTCAATACGACCATCTGGAATCTAGCATGCAGCCTCTGGTCAGTTTCGTGTGTTTTTCTGGCAAAATTCCGTCTTACCTTGTGTAACTCAGGGTGAACCGGCTCGTGTACCATGCAACAGCAACCGCCTCCGTACAACCACCGCGGATTGACGCACAGATGGAAGCTGCTGCCGAGAGGGCAGACGTCATCGCCAGGTGGACCCCGGAAGAGAATAACGGGTCAATGAACGCTGTGGCATTTGTGAGGACCTTGTCACCGGAGTCGCAGTCACTCTACGCACCTCCCGCATCCCCAACGATGCGAAATCCATCCCCCGCGTATTGTGGTGCCGAGTAACTGTAATCCGATGCACATCGTACCAACGTATCCGCAGTGCCTCGGGTGCCGTCCGGCAATGATTTCGACACTAGGATCCCACAACCGATCATGCGAGTCAAGTTAGGTGCGAGCAACAACAGAGTTCGATATCGCTCTGGCAACGACATCCTCGGGAGCATCATCCACCTCTCCTCGTACCCTTGCTGATTCACTACAACACCAACGGATGTCGTGCCATCGTGAAGTGGGATGAACCAAGCCCAACCCGAGTCATCTATGGCACGGTCAATGCGCGGCTTGTAGGATACATTTACACTTGCGCACCTGTCAACGCTTCAAACCATGGAGCTCCCTCGCGTGTTGTTCCCTGTCCATACGTCCCGACCCCTGTCCAATATCCCCAGAGCGCAATGTTCCTCAGCGGCTCATTGTAATGACGGTTCTTCATGTACCGGTCGGACATCAAACCCGCCCGTCCTGTCGCATCAACCATAAAGTCGAAGGAAATCTCACCCGAGTGACCGGATGGACAAGACCGCTTCCACTCCGCGACTACGGGGCGCGACTGGTCCAAGAAGCGAAGTGACGTGACCCTCGTTCTCTCGTACACGCGCGCCCCCGACTCTCTAGCATGATCGAAGAGCAACTTATCGAAATCCGCACGCGTCTTTCGACTCGAACGTGAGCTTGGTCAAAATGTCGAAAAACAGCAATATCCCTGAGACTGACCACGTTCCAGGAGCTATTGCTATGTCCCGATGTAATGAAGTCTGTGTCTGACGTCACGAGGTGGGCATATACGAACGAGATTCAGAGTGGGTGACGTACATCCCTCCCGCTTAAACTGACTGAACTTCATGGCCGCGCCAGGCTGTAAAGGCATCAGGCGAACGGTATCTTCCGACGTGGCAAATGGTTCAAGAGCAAACAACCTTACCTTGTGCTTAAAACCATATTCGACCAGCTTTTTCTCCGCGTCGATGAATTTGAGATGGTGGCGAACGGAGGGAAGTAAACTCTCCCCAATGTGATACCTGTATCACGTATATGTGAGGGTAAAGAACGATGACTACACATGAAAGGTACCTTGGAAATTGCGCGGCTTCGAGCAACACCACTTGCAGTCCTTCCCTCGCTAGCGCAGAGGCGGCATAGCTTCCTGCGGGGCCACCGCCGACAACAAGCACCTGTGTGTGCTTGGGGCCCACTGAGTAGAGCGTAGCACAAGGACTATCGAAGAACGACTCACGGATGGGATGACGGAGTCCATCGTCCTGTACAATTAAGTTAGTAATGTTCGCGATATATACAAGATACGTCCGCGGTCTACGGGCCCATTGCGCTTCGGGCCACATGCTCCAAGCTTAAGAGATAAAGCAATTGCCATTACTATCCGTACACCGTATTCGGCAGCATGGGCAGTCGGATGTCACACTTCTGAACCAGGAGCCGAATGGATGCCGAATTCAGACACCGTTTGTATCGTGCTCACTATTATTGTAATTGCTCATTGATGCGGCATGTACAAACCGTGATTATGGTGCAAGCTTGTGGACTGAATTCCATACTGCCCTTGGTGCTTAGCGCTCAGCGGTCCAATCTAGCTGCTTGAAGTGATTCAAAGCTTGCCTCAAGTCGCCGTCGCTGAGTGCATAAATTCAAAAGGTGATGTGCTGAATAGTATGTAATCATGAATACAATTTACGTCAATCCCATTTTATCCGTTGAGCATACTGCCGTATACGAGAGACGAAGTTCTCCTGGATCTCGTGGCCAACCCCAGTAGCGACTTTGAGAATAATTTCGTTTAGCGCTGTGGATCCGAGGATGTCAACATGGTCACTCGTGTTGGCACCGCCGCGAGGGATGCTAGGAACGGGCCGGTGGGGAAGCTGGTGAACAATGTTGATTTTAGCCGCTTCCACGTCCATTTCATGTGATCACCGTACCTCCACGGTCGTAACGTTGATTCTTCCAGGATTCCACCGCGGACGTTTCCATCCCTCGACACACATTGCGCCCATACTTAATAGACTAACTGTCCCGTCACCTTCTCCCATATTTACGCCATTGCGGATCTGTTTGGCATTTATAAGAACATTTCAAGACTGCATCTGGTTGGCTCCCATGCCTTCGGAGTTCTGTTCTCCTTTGTATACTCCGCATCGATCCAACTGGAGTATAGCCGCGAGGTATAATCTGATCGAAGACGAGCAGGGCTGCCAGATTCCATTGCTTGTTCCTTAGATGGTTCTGTATCTACCAGCAACTCGTTCTGAACTTGCTGAGCATGGGCATACCTATCAATCGAGAATGGACATGTTTATCAATGTAGATGGTATTATGTCGACTTGGCTCACCAGTAAGATCGCTAGGGCAACTCAAATTTAGCACCACGGACATCATCCATGATGACATACCTCTGTTTCCTTTCCGTGCCCATAAACACAAATAAACTTCATCGTTGGCGCTTTGGGAAGTCTTTTAAGGCGATGAGTCCAGCAAACAAGAACACAATCCTAAATACCTAATCTCAAGAGGATTGGTCCACTTGCTATGGTCAAAGTCGTTCCTTGCCAGCGCTTCTTCGTCACGCTCGATCCCAAAAGAGTAATTGGTCAACACCATTTTCTGCCGTGATATGAGATTTAATTGATGGGTCGATTACAATTTCAAAAGAAATGATGAGTCCCTACCTGAAAGGCACTTGGTGTGCGTTCCAGAATCCAGTTCCCCACCATTTCTGCCGACATGTTCTTTGTGCGTTCCACAATGCCTGCACCATTAGCAACCGTCATATCACGGCGAAAAGAGATAAGTGCGCCATGAGAATGTGAAACTTCGGGTTCGTCATCTGGTGCCCATGTCTCGTTGCCCCACATTGTCTCCCCTCCCTTGAAGTGATGAAATGAGTGCTGGAATCGACCTGCCGTGCCAAATCTGTACCTTCACCCACATGCTTGCACTTCCAGCCCAACTACGGAACAGTTGTTGGCGTTCGCTCCTGGAAAAGAAGCGTTCGAGCACTAGATCGGGATTGTGATCGTCGTTCCAAACGCGAACAATATCTTGTCGAGACTGACCATAGGCTCCAGCTGGATTCATTTCCACCGTGTCTCTCATCTCTCCGGAAAGGAAAGCAGTCATTGCCTTGGCCTGAACAGGCGGTTCATACTATGATTAATATGGCTTCAGAAGACATTCTTGGGGGATGCTTACCGTACCCTGCAAACCAATTCCGTCATATGTGATGCATCTTAAACGGCGGATTGACGCGTACCAAATATGGACCAGCAATACTTAGGAAGGTTTCGATATGACTCTTGAGATAGCGTAAGTCTTCAAACAGTAATCTCCAGCAAGACTGACCTCCACCCAGTCTGGTCCACCAGCTCCGTGTGCAGGGGACTCCACCCATTTGAAGCTAGTGGTGTTGTACTTCAGTCAACCAGTCGTCAGACCATTAAAGATCACGAACAAGTACTGTCATAACAAGGTCAAAGTTGTCCCTCACGGGAGACGTACACTTGAGTGCTCACGAGTGCCACCTAGGCCAACCTCCAATGTCAACGCAATGACAAAAAGGCATCACTATACGCACTGTTGCGCCCATGGAATGGGCGGCTAACACCACTCTTTTGCCTTGACGTTTCCTGCAAGACAAAGCAACTAAGTTGAATATGTCACACTATGATATAGACTTACTTAAGGCCTTCAATTGTAACTTTCAGCCTAGAAAAATAACCATCTCGTTCTTCAAGATTCCACATTGACAGTCGCCAGTCATACGCAGCGAGATAAAGGTTGTTGGTATCGTAATCCACGACTGCAAGATTTTCAATTATCTTCGCCCTGATTGATTGCATAATGAGGGCATGCCTCCGAGACAGTAGGAAAGCAAACCAAATCCAATACCCCGTCATAAAATTGCTAGCGGCACTGACACCCTCTGCTGCTCGAACCTTCGCACCCGGAGTGTCGAGTCCGGTGTCCGGATCGAGCATCATGGCTGCCATCCACCTTTCTCGATTGAATACCACCTGAGAGATCATATTAAAGCTACCCCACACTTTTTCGCGGAAAAAGGCTCGATATTCAGGTGCGGTTGACCAGGACTCCAAGGACTAATTGCTGACTTAGTTGGATTTCCGCGGGACAACGAGAATTGAATCACACACAGTAGAGATGATACCAGGTATCACCACGACGGGGTACTGTGCGGTGAGACCTCGGGCTTTCATTGCTTCACCTACTTGAAATTCGCGCCCGTCGTTGTTCAACTTCCAGACTTCAGGAATGTTACTACGCAAACGCGTCCACTCCACTTCAACACGAGAAAAGTCGAATTCAGGTAGACTGAGCGATATGTCGTATTCTTGCATCAACAGTTGTAGGTGTGCATGCATCACTTGCACGTCATGGGGCTGTATAAGAATGAACCCCAGGAGAACACCAACTGCAGAGCAATGAGGCATGTAAAACGCCACTCAGCATACAGTGAAACGTACGAATGATGCCGAATGGGAAGAGGAATTGGGCTTTGGAGAAAAAGTATCGTCTTGTCCTCTAAAACGGTACGAACAAATTCAAGGAAGCGCCGGGAGGGAAACAATCAACGCACCTTCTGCAGCTCGTGTACCTGAGCGTCATAGAGTGTTGTTTGAAGCTGAGCTTCCTTCTGCGTATCAACCAGGCTTTGGGCTGCCCGCGAGTCAGTCCCGCTGTGTTCGCGATCTGAAGACGATGTCGACTCGTCCCGAACAGCCCGCGTTTTCGGCCGCTTGAAGAGAGGCATCTTGGACTCTGTGAAGTACGTTGCGCCTCCAAGGATTGATTGATTGGAAGGTGTAGGTTGAGCCAGCAACCTAGAATGTAAGTAGTAGAGCTGCTTGGGCCAGTGGTTTGGTTCAAAAAGTAGTACAGCCACAACATACCCAGGTCCTCCCAGGCACCACCTGGGACCCTGAGTTGATTGCACAAGTTCACTACAGTCACAGCCGGAGTAGTAAATGCCATACTTGACAAACACATAATGAAATCCAGTTCAATATTGAGACCATGAAAGCATGATAGGACTGTCCTACTCTATTGATTGATGCTGTCCACAAACAATACAGTGGCTAGGGTTCTGCATGGGTATACCCTGGGGTATCTGAACCCATACCCATACCCATACCTACCATGGGTGGCTACCCACCACTATGGGTATGGGTATGCGTGTGGGTTGGAAAAATCATACCCATGGGTCAACCCACAGTGGGTATACCCGGTTGGCATCATGTTGAGCTCGAAGTCCAGTACTACTACATGTCTGAAATCATCACCCATGTGCCAGTGGCCACTTCTTAGTCACAAATAGAGGTTCAGAAACAGATCAGTGTACAAAAAAGTGTGTTTTGAGGTAATACATATGCTTGCTGTTGTACTACCCTCTTTGTTCAATTGTTGACCACGTGCAACCTTCCTCATTGTGTCATTGGCACAGCCAGATCATTGCAGCCATGGACATCTCTCATTATTGTGTCATTGTGCCATTGCTTTCATTACTACTAGCAACTTGAAGTGCAAGGGAGATGGGCCCTGGGGCTGCCTTGGATGAGATGGTGTGTGGGGGCACAAGGCTGCTGATGGGTGCTGGGGTCAATGAGAAGGTCAGTGAGGGTGCTGGTCACACTTCCACCTCAAAGACTTTACAGCCTAGTTTGAAATATCATAAAATTGTGTTTGGTCTCTAAAGGACAACAGGAGACAGATATTGGCTTCAATGACCATGTATTCAGTGCTTCCATGCATGCAGTCTGAATCCCTTCCTTCTTGGCTTCTATCTGCTTCTCAACATGCTCATGTGGCGACCACATCTCTTATGGTAAAGGATGGACAGGTCAGTTCTCAAATCCAACCCTCAAAGAAGACAACACACCAGACATGAGACCATTTAATGCCTCCACACATGCCTTGATGTCCTCCATTGGAATGTTGACCAGCTTCTTGAGTTCCAGGGTGTTCACCCTTGCCTGGAGTGTCATCAACTGTTATGCAATGCCACCATCTGCAGTGTTGACAGGGTCACAATGTTAGCTTGGTCCTGGATGCAACACAAGAAGCACTCTGAGTCTGACTCAAGCATCTCAACGTGTGTCTGAATGTCAAAATATATAACTCCTCTGAGGTCCTCTGACTTACTCCAGACCTGTTCCGCTCAACTCCAAACTTTCCTCTGCAAAGTACAACTCCTGACTCCGGAGTTATTTGGAGTTGCCTCAATACTCAGTAATGTCTTTTCTCTCTTTCGGACCTCCTATTTCCTATTCCAGACATTACGTCGGAGTTATATCGGAGTTCATGCACTCTGATTTCCGTCAGTATTTTAGACAGTCTGCTTTGTCATCTCTTCCTCAGTTGTTCCACTACCACTGTGCAACTGAGTCTGGGTATCTCTACCCCTCCATAGCACACAGATCTCTGACACTGAACATTGACAATGTCCTCTTCAACAACTGTCTGGCATGACTTAAGATTTTTGACTGTCTCTTGCAAAGTGGTGATGCAGTCCTGCAAATGAACCATCAGCCCACCCAAAAGAGTTGATGTGATGATCCTCCAGGAAGAGCTCACCATTGGAAATGACAGACTGAACAGCAAAAGAGAGGATGCCCAGCAGGCAGTGCACAATACCTCATTTGTGAGGCTGAGGCACTGTAACTCAGAATATGTACTGTAAATACCAAGATAGTGTGGGTACCCTCTGTGGGTATGGGTATGGGTATGTAGAGGCCACACCCGTATGCATACCCACAGGTACCCAGAACCCTAACAGTGGCATGGTATAAATATCAGATGTGCCTTACAATGCACTCAAAATGAACACACTATGCAAAGTGGGAAGAAATATATCAAACATAAGGAGGCTATGTACAGTGAGCTCAAAAACCCTTTCAATGTTGCCCTCATTTGCAGTGTGTGATGTACACTGCCTAACCCTGTGAGAATGTCACTTAGCTTTGGTGGAATTATAAATAGGACTTACTCCTGGCTATTAAATTGGTCCCCAAGTCATGTGATAGAATTCACACAGTGCAGATATATGGCCATTTTAAAACAGTGATGTCATTGAAAGGGTTTTTGCACTTTTGCTGCAAACTGAAAGTGATGACTGAATCATCACCCCTCATATCCTTTTACCAGAGACAATCACAGCAAATTCCAGTGAACTCATGCCACTGATCATCAACTATACTGGTGGCAAAGTGAACTATTATAACCCAGACTTGTCTGCAGCAGCTCCTATATGGCAAGACTCAGCTGCTCTCATCATAGCTGCATTCATCTGGAATGATTCTGCAATGTCAACTGAGGCTGAGGTACAGCAAACAACTAAGAAAGCCAATAATTGAACTCAGTTAATATATGACATTTCATTCAATAAGGGCACATACATCAATAAGATGCATTATTTGTTAAGACCAGATCTCCTCTGCTCAAACTCCAGTCAGAGATCAGAGGTCAAAGGGAATGAATGGCTGTAGATGGCCAGAGGTCTGAAGGGGTAAAGGCTTGATCCATGACTTGTGTGTTGCATCTCTGCACTGTCACAGCCTTTTTGATTGGAGACACATTGGAGGATCTGAAGTAGGATAAGAGGAGAAGTCTATGATGATATTCAGGCTAAAGTATCTACATACAAAGTCAGAGTATATATAGTTGGAGGAAAGTTGGAGGCTATGTACAGTGGCTCAAAAAAGCATCCCAGTGTTGGTGCAATTTAAAAAGATTGGTTAATTGCCAGTGAAGAAAATCAAATATGGACAACCACTTGCAGGAGCGAAGGTATTACTTGCTCTGGGCTTCCTAACACTACTTGGATCATGTGATTCTGTTGTCATGCCACTGAGGTACAGCCATTTTAAAATGACATGTCATTGGGACATTTATTTGAGCATCATTCCAATTCTATACTTTTAGTACTTAGTGTGTCTTCCTTTGACCTTAATCACTGCATCTAGCCTTCTAGGCATACTTTCTATCAACATTTGACATTCTCAGCATCAATCATGCACCACTCCACTGCAATCCTCTCTCAAGGTTCCCACACTCCCCTAGCTTGTCTTGAATAGTTGTTGAGCTTTTGTTTCAGGATTTTCCAGACATATTCAATAGTGCTAATGTCTGGATATTGTGGGGGCCTATCCAGAAGCTTGAAGTTATTATCCTGTTGAAAGATAATGTTTTAGTCAGAAATACTAGAGTTTTTCATGCTATGAAGCAGATTACCCTTCAAAATGGAGACATACTGCTCAGCATTCATCTTGCCCTCCACCCCTGCTAAGATGCTAATATTATTCCAGCCCATACAGTCTAAAATGATCTAGGAATCTCCTCCAAACTGTACCATTCACTGTACCTTCCTGCCCTATAAAGGCTTACCTGCCATTTTTCATACATACTTCCTCTCATCTGACCCAATCCTGTTCAGCTTGGTTTTATCTGACCAAATAATCCTATTTTAGTCCTTTATAGTTCAGTTTTGATACTTAAAAGAAAAGGCTAGCTTCTGTTTTCTATGTTTGACAGATAGAAAAGGCATTTTCTTCTTGACTACAGCCCTCAAGAAAGCAGACTTGAGGACATTGTAAACAGTTTGGAATGGGATAGGAGAGGAGAGGGCAGAATTGATGAGATGGGTGGCTTGAACAGCATTTTCTACTTTCCCAGTGGTATAAGCCTTCTCTCATCAGTAGAGGAAATCTTGGAAGAATACCCTAACTTGATGTTTTCCTTCTCTAGAAGGTATTATTTGATTACTCTGGCCACAGTAGACTTTCCCAACCCAGTTTGGGAGGAGGTCTGATGAATAGAGAGACCAGATTCAGCAAGGAAGACCATATTAGCTTTAATAGAGGTAGAAATGGACTTCATGATGATATTGATTAACTGAGTGGGATGAGTATTATTTATACACCTTAGAATTACCTGATATACATAAGAATTCAGGGTCAAGGCATATCATTCATCAGAGGTTGTCATATTCTTATGTTATTTACCAGATAATAAATCACAGCATGATGCTCAAATAAGTGTCTCAATGATATGTCATTTTATAATGGCTGTAACTCAGTGGCATGACAACTGAATCACATGATCCAAGTAGTGTTAGGAAGCCCAGAGCATGTACTACCTTCGCTCCTGCAAATATTTAGCCTTGTTTGGTTTTTTTGCACTGGCAATTAACCAATCTCTTCAAAATGCACCAACATTGGGACACTTTTTTGAGCCACTGTAGATATAGTAAGATGGAGTCAGAGAGGTCATATGCTGGAGCTGTGCTCTGGGTCAGAAATGAGGTGGAGCTATGCTACACAGTGTTGGAGAGAACAGAGAGGTGAGACTAAACTAAATACAGAACAAGGAACATACATAAGGAAATCTATGAGAGGTCTGGAGGAATGGAATTGCATATTGATGGAGAGTGCACCAGAGGTATGAGCAGAGTTGTATCAGAGTCTGGAGTTGAGTCAAATGGACAGGACATGGCATTATTGCAGGTTATGTGATGGGCATAGAGCAAAAGATTGACTTTCATGAATCACAGTATTCTTTTAAACAGGCATCCCTGCACAAGGTCAACTGGCCAGACTTCTTCTGAGGTTTGCATTATCAGACATTGAAGAGCATCAAGAAGAAATATGATTTCAACTGGCTATTCATCATCAGGTTTGGCATTGGATCCAAGGATTGGAATGACACTTTGCCAGTGATCTGCTGGTACTGATCTTGGAGTCACAACTGCCACCATGCCACACATAGTGCCAGCACACTGACAAGGGTGACAGAGGCAGAGCATCAACAAATACAATGACACCACCATCATAAGGCAGATAACAGTGCATGTACCACAGCTTGATTTCTCACATGCTCATATAGAATCCCCTTCTCTCTGGTTCAGATGAAAAAGTGCAGTGATAAATATGAAGACAACAATGTTGCTGTCAAAAGGGTAACATGCAGCAATAACATCAACAATGGGGCCCAGTAATGAAGAAGATGATATGATGATGAGTGAATAATGGACAACATGCAGGTGGCAATGAGACAATGCCAATCACACCTTGGATCAACAGTTGTCAGTGCATACTAATCATGTACTAGTAATATCCAGAGAATACATGCCCAACCCATGGGCATTCCCATGAAGGGTATGCCTATAGGTTATCTAGTAGCTACCCTTCTATAAATCCATACCCACACACAGGGTGTGGGTTGTTGATGGATAGGGGTATGGGTTGGACCTTGCTGACCCATGGATTATCCATGCTCTTGCCTATATTAGCAGGATTGAGACCATAATATTCTGGAGTTTGCTGAAGTTTATCCTTCAAATTTGATAAAGGTCCCCATCCATTCTACCATCAATCTTGGTGGCAAGTACCACCCCCTCCCAAGTCATACAGCCCCACACCATCAAGGAACCACCTCCAAACTTAAAAGTTTCTTGTTATGCTTACCTTGGGTAGAGAATGAGTGCAGCCTCTAAGGCAGGTTTAGAGTCAAGGATTTGAGGGAAATGGGGCTATCCATTCCATGAGGATGAAGGTTAAGGGTTCAAGATGAACAAGACATTCTCCTTGAGCACTATGAAGTCTCAGAGTGTCAAAGGGTTTCCTGTAAAAGATCAAGGATGAGGAATGAGTGAGAGAGCAAAGACCCAGTGTATTGAGATACATGAAGGGGAGGTCTAGCTTGGGAAATACATGACAGGATGAGTGAAGTATATATAGGCATAGAAAAGATTCAGGGTAGGTAGGGGAAGAGTCACTGATAAAGCAAGTGAAATCACATAGAATGCAATGGATCAGACAATGAGTAATGGTACAAATGTCAGTGGAGAAAAGAAAAGAACATCCAAGTGGGACTTATACCCATGCATATGTAGAGAGGCACGTGACTAGAAAAAAAGGAGCTGATTGTAACATTCCTTGCATTAGCCTATCACCAAGCCCCTTACCTGCCTTTTTCCAATCCAAGCTAAAGTGGTTTCCTACTATATTCTTCCTTCCATGGCAGACAGGAGACATACATGTTCACATCCAAATTGTCTATCAGGTTCTGATAAGGACCTGGTTTACTTTGGGACTTGAACAGCGTTGCAGGCACACATACAAGATGACCACCCTCCAATGTGCATGCACCCCAAATGTGATGGTTGCACATTCACTTCGCAACGTAATCTTAGGGCCCACCAGAAACTCCATGAACAACAGGAAGCTGAAGCACTCCTTTCTCAGGATGACAGAGCAAATCCTGACACTGGAGGCACCCTACCTCACAAACGAAGGTGGGGCGGTGAGTTCGGCCATGACTGGAAATGCAACTTTGCAGGCTGTGGCAAAGACTTTAAATCAGTAAACTTTGATTGTAATTACCATGTTGGATTGCCTGACATCCTCGTATAGAAACGAGCGTTGAGTACGCACCATAACGTCATCCATCTTGGTCAACGGAACTACATGTGCCCTCACGTGCACTGTGACAGTGCTTTCGGGTACAAACATCTTCTCGAACGTCACCTAGTCAAATTACACTCGCTAAAGAGCGTTAATGCAGCAGCGACTTGGGAAAATGAGACATCTGCTACCGACATAGATGATACCTTGGACATCGAGGCGATCACTGGTAAAACCTACACGGCTCGCTTACAAAGTGCAAAATCCGTACGTTGCCCATATCCGCACATCGACACACTGGTAGCGCCGAGTGGGACTGTAGACGCGTCTAGACCGTCATCCAGCAAGACGCGTGAGCATATCTTGACGCGTGCCTACGACCTTCGGCGCCATCTCAGGTCGGAGCAAGGGGCAGACTGCGAAAGGGAGAAGGTGGATGCTTGGGTCAAGGCGCAGAGGCGCGCACATGCAATGATAGAAACCTGTTGTCTAGGTCTTAGATCCATCGAATCCCCCGCACATTTTGCAGACTCGTGTAAGTAAGTCTTCACTTCTTCGTACCGCTAGCCACCCTCAGGCTAAGGCCTGTCCTGACTCAAGCCTGGTTGGAATGTATGTCGCGCCCATTGTCCGATCTGAGATCAAGTTCCCTTGCATTCATGTAGATGTGTGCTACTGTTTGGTGCTATCGATATGAAACCCGCAGCAAGCACCGTATAGCAATTGGCACTGTCCTTGTATTTCGTCTCTTCGTTCTTGACAGTGATGCAGAATAGGCATAGTTTCACCGCGCTCAATTCGACCTTTATCGTCGACGCCGAGTACGAGTTCGTCAAGGAACTCGGTCAGGGTGCCTATGGCTGCGTCGTCGCGGCCCGACACAGGAGATCGGGGGAAGGATGCGCGATCAAAAAGATCACCAACATCAATACCAAGGCAAGCACCTCTGCAGTTGGTCCTGCGCGTATTATTCACATATCTGCAGCGTATTCTGACAAAACGGTGCCTTCGTGAGATTAGGTGTGCCTCTTGGCCCGCAGTGATGCTCTGGATCCCCGCGGCTAACGTCTTTTCGAAGGCTGCTGCACCACTTTAGAGGACACAAGAACGTGAGGCGTCTCGTCCTTGCAATCACGTTAATGATCGTCAATCTCGGGCGCACAGATCACTTGCTTGTACGACATGGACATCGTCCCCCAACCCAATGGCAACTTCGACGAAGTGTATCTTTATGTCAGTGATATATAGGTCTTACTAATCTGTCGATGATAGACATTTATCTATTTTATAGGAAGAGCTGATGGAGGCTGATCTCCATGCGATCGTAAGGACTGACCATCACCCCATCCCTTGGCACTCACCCGAGCCATTCAGATTCGTTCAGGGCAACCTCTCACGGATGCTCACTTCCAGTCCTTCCTGTACCAGACGCTCTGCGGGCTGAAGTATATCCACTCAGCAAATGTGCTGCACCGGGACCTGAAGCCTGGAAACCTTCTCGTCAATGCCGATTGCGAACTGAAGATCTGTGATTTCGGCCTTGCGCGAGGGTACACGCCCGGTGGTGGAACCTCAAAGTCTGCCGGAAACCAAGGTTTCATGACGGAATACGTAGCAACGCGTTGGTACCGCGCTCCTGAAATAATGCTGAGTTTCGCCAATTACGTGCGTGTGCTACGGGGTCCAATCTTCACACCACTGATGTCCCTCTGCAGACCACTGCCATCGACGTCTGGTCTGTAGGTTGTATCCTCGCCGAACTCCTGGGCGGAAAACCTATTTTCAAGGGTAGAGAGTAAGTCTCGGTTCTACATGGGGGGTAATGATGCCAATCCTCCGCAGTTACGTCGACCAGTTGAATCAGATCTTGCACTATCTTGGTACTCCATCCGAGGACACTCTTCGCCGGGTTGGCTCGCCCAGGGTTCGTCCAACTGCGCGAAACGATACTTTTAAGTTGACCCACAGCCCGCTGTGTAGGCACAAGATTACATCCGGTCGCTTCCCATCAAACCCCGTGTACCATTCGCAACCTTGTATCCCCATGCTAATCCACTCGCTATCGACCTCCTTTCCCAGATGTTGTGCTTCGACCCCGCTAAAAGGATCAGTTGCGAGCAAGCCCTAAACCATCCATATCTACAAGTGTGGCACGATCCAGCCGACGAACCCGTCTGCGAATCGGTATGATCCTTCTCGCTCAATGTTTGCGCAGAACACTGACTTTGCACTTCCATTCCCACCTTCATTTCTCCTCCGCATCCAGAAATTCGACTTCTCGTTCGAGGAGGAAGACTCGATCGAAGGCATGAAAAAGTTGATCGTCGAAGAAGTGAAATCTTTCCGGAATGAGGTACGTGCGCAGGCGAGAACGGCGGGCCAGATCCGTAGACAGGAAAGGTGAGCGCTAGTCGCCGTCATCTCGAGAGTTCGCTCGTGCTGAGACCACGGGCTACCCCAAGTCTGCCGATTCCGTCACGGGACGAGATCATCAGTTCTCCTGTGTGCGAGTACGGCGACGTCCCCGGAGCGACGTCTGGTTATACGATCCCGGCGCATCGGCCCCCGACGCCTGTCATGGATAATCCGAGCGACGAGCTCGATCGGGAGTTAGCGAGGGCGCATCCCGGAAAGCGCTGAACCACGAGCGCAACAGTGCACTGGATTGTGGATGGAAACGATGGAAACGATGGGATGGAATATACCTCGTCATGATTGATCATAACGCGTGAACTCAGTCGCCCTTTTGTATACTCGTGTCTTGCTTTGTTAGCTGTCGTAATAGATCGGTGCATGTACTAGACAACTTTCTGTGGAGTTGCCTCTTGGGCTTGACCTCGCGGTGTGGCAGCAGACAGCAGCGTTGCTTTCCCGCTCCCGGGATCCCTTGATAATTTTCCCAGGCAAACAATTCCGATGTTGCCTCTCACGCAAGCTGAGGGTTGTCGTTCACGTATTGCTTTCCCTGCGTGCAGCGCTACTTTCGCCCCCATCCTGCCGATGAGCTCGAACGCATTCATAGGTATAGTATCAGTTGGAACGCCCACAAGCGGCTTCGGGTCTTGCATACCATCCATGCTCGTTTGATTGACGGTGCTGAGCATCCAATCTCTCCTCGGTCATGGTTAGACAATGTTTCACTGTCCAATATTACTGATGTGAACCCAAGAATATGGATTTACACGTGTGGAGCGCTTGCGCGAAGCGAATATGAATACAGTCGCGATGGGCGGTGCCATCAAAGAAATACAAAACAAAAAGACCTAGAAAATGCGACGCAAAAAAAGAGACTCGGACGTCATGTCATGATACGCTCAACGTCAGCCAGAGACGCTTTCGTGCTTTCGACGATGCAGTTGATCAGCGGTTGGTAATCGCCTTCCCAGGCCTGGTTCCGTACAAGCACCGAGATGCGCGGTTGTCGGGGAGAATGCACGTCAACCGAGGTCCTCATCTTGAATCCGGTCGGCACTCACCGTGTTCATACTCTCATAATATGCGGTTCGCCACACAGGCGAGATACACAACGGCGGGAAGCCGTGACGCACGAGGGGGATGGACGACAGCAACCTCGCCATCCGCCCATTTCCGTCCTGGACACGATGGATGAGGTGATAAGATAATGTCCAAGATAAGCAAAATACTCACGTCAAACGGATGACAGCGCGTAAACGTAACGTGGATCCACGCAGCAGTTGAAAAAGGGTTGCGCCATCGCGCGATGTATTGCTGGATCGATCGATGAGTACGTCTAGAAAGCGAGCGAAATTCAGACGCGCACCCTCCCCATCTTACAGATGTATTCCAGTTGCTGGTCCACCAGCTCTGTGGGACAAAAGGCAAGATTGTATTGTTGACTTCGTATCACGGCAGACTTTTGCGTAGCGTGCCGCGTGAGGCCTGCGTTGACGTAATGCACCACACCGGTGCCCCCGCCCGCGTCGACGATCTGGATCTTGGAAGTGCGCATCAACTTTTTGTGGATCTCCTTGATGCTGTCCGCCGTCAGTTGCTCGACGCGATCGGTGAGCTGTAGGACCAATTTGTATGCCTGAAGTCATGGTCGATTTCCATTTTGACGGCGTTTGATAAGTAGATAAGTTGACACGCGTGGGCGCATCAGTCGGCAGTCTCAAGTGAGAGGTTGGACACATACCTCGTCCATATCGCGCAGAGTGTTCGCGAGTGCTTCTGGATCCCTCACTTCGCTTCCCGGTATGCATTGGACGAGAGAAGGGATGAATCCGTATCGTGTCAATGCCTCGATGGACTGCAAAGCTCGTTAATGCCCGAGATACAAAGGCGAACACAAGCGCAAGCGTACTTGGGGAACGAGCTCACAGTCTTGGTCGAAATGAATTGCCTGCAACCAACTATAGTTGAGTAGCTGTCTCTGATACCTGGAGGTCTTCCAGGTATTGAGGATATCGGGTGCGCAAACGGGGAGCATAGGCCACGAGAACGGGTTTGCGAACGCTCGGGCGTGTTTCCAGTTTTGGAAGAATCGCAATCCATCACTTTTCAGAGCTAGGTAAAAGGTATGATGAAACGGTGCATAAGGCACGAGGGTCAGTGAGATGGCTCGGATCCTTGTACGGAAGCTCACCCTGCTTTTCTGCTTCACCTTCTGCATTGATCCGAAGATTGGAAACAAACTCCACAAACGATGTGGCTTGTGGACCCAAGTCAATCGAGCGAAGCACCTATTTCGGTGCAACACGTCACACGTTGCAAACCACGTGTTGGCATCATGGTGTACGACACACACCTCTTCATACAGCTCCAATGCAGTGCTGAATGACCCTCCCGCCGCACGCACGTCCGCGACTCTGACCTGGAAGAACGGCACTGGGTACTTTGGGAGAAAGTAGTCCTCCCAAGCGAGAGCCAGCTCGCGGAGGCGTCGCTCGAACTCGGAAGGATTTGATGCGTTGTGAAGACGGGTAAAGAGGTCGCAGAGGGCCTGGGCGTCCTCTTGTCTTACGATCCCGGGTAGAACCTGGGACGATGGGCACAGAACGGTGGAAAATGGGAAATGAAGCCGACGGCGATGTGTGATCAAAGGTCAACGCAAAGACGGGGGAGAGAACACCAGGGCACGTACGACCAATTCAGGTGTCGAGGTGTAGTCCCAGCCTGCGATGCGCACGGGTGCAAGCTGGGCACAGTGGAAGGGTATACAGAAGTCTGAGCCTGGGTCCATCAACGCCAGAAAATGACTTCAACTGGGGACGCCGATGAGGGGATGGATAAGCACTGGAGAGGTGGACCAGCACCACACAGAAGCAGTTTAGGATAGAGCTCTTATATTCGGGACGGCCGATCCCAGGCTCTGCTAGGTGGCCGCTGACACAACACGGGAAGTAACGGAATCAGAACAGACACCGTGCCGGTAACGAAATCTCGACTCCGCTTCCTCGGTGTTGAGCGAGTATGTACTAGGCGTTTCTTGCATGCCAGAAGCAGCCAAATCGCTCGCGTTAAACAAACTTCACTGGCAAGGAAACCGCGCACCTTTGCCCACCGTGTGAGACGCCGTCACCACATGACCACCCCCATCAGCGCATTTTCGAGGTGAACCCTAGCATGCAGATATGTCCGATCGATCTTTGACATTTCTGCCTAGATCGTTATTGCACGCTGGCAACCTGCCCAGTGGCTTGTGTGAAACACGTTACCGACCTTGGCAAGTCTGAAAAATACTCTTCAATTCAGTGTCACGTCCCGACTCGGGGCCTAGCGATGATCTACTCTCTGGCAAATCTCCAGGCTTGTTGTCAATTCCGAAACCGAGAGTCGCCCGGCCCCTGGCCCTTTTGATTCGGAATTCATTTAGGTGCGGCGTAGCCCCTGACTTGATCATGACGCGTCTAGACTCCGCAAGGCCCCATGTGAAACTTCGAGAGCCTCGGCAATGTCCGACTCGCACGCCATCCAGTGAGTTCAATGAGCTGGATGCGGCCAAATTTGTCGGGACCGTCTGAAGACGCGTTATTCTCTTGAAGGTTAATACCGTAGATTCTGGCCCTGAAAGAGCAAGCGAACACATCTTCGAAGAATACGGTGACCGGACCACGTCACCGCGATCAGATCGATTCGTCGCTATACGAATGTGAATCAAGCTCCTCGGAGTCCACGTTCTCATGGATGTACCTCGCCGACCAGTTCATTTCGCAGCAAAACTCTCTCATATCCCCCTAGTCTACACCATTAATGGATACCATCTTTTGTTCATTCCGTCTCTGGACCAGCAACTTGAACCGCCTCCTTGCCCTTGACGGCCCTGATGAACCACCTGACCTTCTCCCTATCTTTGCCGCTACCGTCCGCAAGCTCGACGCCGCCGCTCACGTCCACCGCCCACGGCCGCACTTTTTCGATGGCCTCAACCACGTTCGTCGGCTTCAGTCCGCCCGCGAGAATGAGCGGCATGCGTGCGCGACGCGGGGACGCCTCGGCTTGCTTTTGATCACCGTCGACGTCAGCTTGGTCCCGATCGAGGTCCAGTTCACCCGCATCCACCACCACCCGAGCACGCTGCCAATCGACCGTCTTCCCGCTTCCACCACTCAACCCGTCGCTCCTCAGCGCGTCCAGCAACACGAACGTGTGTAACCCCGGCCTGGTCACCTCCCTGAGCCCGTCGTCCTTGATTGCGTCCTCACCACCAGAGCTCACATGGAACGCCCGCACGACGGGAACTCCAACATACCGTGCCCACTCGACCGGCTCGGATCCGTGCAGCTGCACAAGATCTAGCCCGACCCTTGCTACCGTGTCTTGCACGACTTGCAACGACGCGTCCTGGAACACGCCCACGAGTAACGGACGGCGGTGTGGGAGAGTACGGAGGAGTCGGCGAGCATGGGTCGAGAACCATGGCTCGTTATCGTTGATGGCACCCGTGGTCTGAGATTGAGTGGCAGGCGCCGCCACATCTTTTGAATCAGTTTCAGTTTCTATCGCTTTTCCGGGTTCTTCCTCTGCCTCGTCTTCTTCCTCCCCCTCTGGTTCTTCCCTTTTCTCCTCGATGTCAACGTTTTCACTCGCAACCGCGTTCAACGAGGAACGGTAGGTGTGAATGGCGTTCGCGATCGATCTTGCAACGTCCACCGAGACGCACCGCTTGGCCGATGGCACAAACACCAATCCAAGCATGTCTGCACCAGCTTCTGCTGTCTCGATTGCCTCTTCCACGCTCCTGATTCCACAGATCTTGACCAACACCTCGTTGCCTTCCTCTTCCTCCCTCGGCAAGGGCCAGTCCAGCAAGCGATGTATAAACACCCTCGGGTCCTCTGCACGCATGAGTGCCTCGCCGACGAGGACCGCACCGACACCCTGGCTGGCGTACCGTCTCACGTCCTCGGGTCCACTGATCCCACTCAGGGCACAGAGGATGACGTCGCCCCGTGCCATGTCCGCCAGGCGAGTGGTCGTCGCCATGTCGACGTTGAAATCGTGAAGATTCCTATTGTTGACCCCGATCACTTTCGCTCCCAACTCGAGCGCGACCTGCATCTCGTCCGTCGTGTGTACTTCCACCAGCGGCTCCATCCCGAGCGAGAGCGAGTAAGCGTACAAGGCACGCAGGCGTGCGGGTGGGAGCATGGCCACGATGAGGAGGACGGTGTCTGCGCCCCAGAGTCTGGCTTCGGCGATCTGGTACTCGTCCAGGACAAAGTCTTTGCGCAGGATGGCGGGACGGTTGGGCAAGGCATCGACGGCCTGTCGGGCGAGACGCATGTCGAGGAGGGAGCCCTTGAACCAGGTGGGTTCGGTGAGGACGGAGATGACGGAGGCGCCGGCGAGGGCGTAGGCGAGGGCTTGACGGGCTGCGTTGGCGTGTGGGGCGATATCGCCCTTGGACGGGCTCGCGCGTTTGATCTCGGCCATGAGTGCGGGAGTGCGAGCTCTGAGGCGGTGCACGAGGGGGACGAGGGGTGGGGCGAGGTGAAGGGCGAGGTAGGCGTCCAGGTCGGCGGGGGAGGTACCGGGAAGGGACTTGGCGCGCTGGACGTCCTCGAGGCGGCGTTGGTAGATCCGTTCAAGGATGGTGGGGGCCTTTGTCTTTTGCTGCTCGTCGAGGTTGGGCGAGAGGGCATCGTAGGGGAAGGGCGGGAGGGCGGCGTCGAGGACGCCGACTTGGGGGTTCTCGGCCCAGGTGCCGCCCTTGAGGCCGAGAAAGTTGCGGAGGAGGACATCACCGCCCTCGGAAAGGATGCTCTCGGGGTGATACTGGACCGCTTCGAGGGCGAACTCGCGGTGACGGACGCCCATGATGACCCCAGACTCTTCGGTGACGCAGGTGACCATGAGCTCTTTCGGGAGGGTCTTGAGGGAGGCAGAGAGGGAGTGGTAGCGGGTGGAGAGGATGTTCTGGGGGATGTCCTTGAAGCAGCCACGGCCGTCGTGGCGGATGCGACTGAGCTTGCCGTGTTTGATCTCGCCCGCGTAGCTGTGGTGACATGTGTGTGAGTGGTCGCGTCAAGGGAGAGGAGAGACGGACGCGATGGACCCGCCGTAGAGGTCGACGATGCACTCGAGACCCATGCAGACGCCGAGGACGGGGACCTTGCCGACAAAGTAGCGCACGGCATCGCGGGAGACACCCGAGTCGGTGTGGGGATGTCCTGGGCCGGGGGAGATGATGAGCGAGTTGATGGCGAGGCCCGGCAAGGCGGCGGCGGTGATCGCGTCGTTACGGACGACGGTGACGCGCGCGCCGAGGAGCCGAAGTTGCTGGTAGAGATTCCATGTGAACGAGTCAAAGTTGTCGATGAGCAGGCAGTCGATGGGGGACGACGACATTGCCGCTCGCTCGACTTCCCGTGGCATTTTTATTCCCGGCATCGTCCGCAATGTCTTACATTACATCTATACACCAGACCTCGATCGACCGTCCCTTGGCGTTTTCCCGCGCCGTCTCGATCGCGAGCTCGAAATCCCCCTCGTCCCGGAGCGAAATCTTGGTCCCCTCCTCGTCCGCAAACTTCATTCCCGGCGTCGTCCCGAACTTGGCCGTCACCCGCTCGACGAACTCGTCGAACATCATCGTCGGCGGTATTGCCATTCCCCGCACGTCCCCCTGGTAGTGCAGCTACTCCATGTTGGCACTCCGTTCGAACCAGATCCCACGAGACACGCACCTTGACACGGATGTTGGCCATCTCCACCTCCTCGTATTCCCCTGCCACGAATCCATCGTCCCCCTCCTCGTCGTCGTACACCATCACTCTGCGCGTCGTCGTGCGGCGCGACACCTTCCGGCGAAGCGTCCTTCCACCCAGATTTGCACCACTCCTACCCATGCTCGGCTCCGTGCTCATGTTTTCGCTCATGCTCAGGCTCGAACCGGCGCTCATCATCCCCCCGTTCACACCCCTCGACGGCGCGCGGCTGTGGCCAGGACTTGAATGACTCGACGTTCTTGAGGCGTTTGGCGCAGATTGCATCCATGCGGGCAGTTGCTCTTGCGGTTGCGGTTGCGGTTGCTGATAAAACAATGCAGGCGACTGCCGCTGAGAAGACGAAACACTGGACTGAGCAGTCCGAGGTCGTGGAATCACCGGTCGTGGAGGTTCGTCCGAGTATGTATCGATGAGTGACTCGTATCCTTGCAAATATCCCTCTGAATTACGCTGTCAGCCGCCCGCATCCAAAGGACATCTCCATAAAATGACACCCACCTTCTGGGGGCACCGGCGCAGAAGGCAACGCCAATGGAGTCGTTCCTTTTGGGACGTTCGTATATTGCCCTGGCTGGAGGGTTGTGGGAAGTGGCTGTGGTTGTGGTGTCTGCAGTGACCCCTGACTTTGTAGTCTTCGCAGACTTGGCCGAGTCCGAAGCTGCGGTAACCCATCTGGCCCCGCTCCGGTCTCTCCATTCGTCCTCGACGCACCCACACCCGTCATCCCCCCACTGCCCTGAAGTGTCTTGACCCTCAGAGGCAGGACACCGGGTCCGGTCGTGTTGTTCCTCGCCGACCGCGTTGTGTTACTCCTCCCCAACCCAGTGTTGCTCGTCGATCCAGGTGATGGCACGCCTGCGGGATTCGAAACTGACTGCGCCCGCCGCGAAGCAATGATTGTGGCTACGTCTGGTCGAACGACTTGGATGGTCGTCTTGGAACGCTCGAGAGCGGTAGGGAGCGACACGACCGGGTCAGTGCCTGTGCTTGCATGGTCATGGAACAAGGGAGATGTGTCGAGTAACAGGCAACGCACGAGGTGCGGGCGCAGTTGCACTTCTGCTCAGCCCGGGAGACTCGGTGTTGGCCTTGTTCCCATCTTCTTTTCGGTCCTCTCCGGAAACTTGGTGCAATCTCTTTGCACCCGTGAATTCGGTAAAGGCGTCACTGGAGTCGCTCGCAGCCACCAATTTCTATTGTGACGGAGGTGAGGCGGACAACCCAAGAATAGGCCATGAGAACAAACTAACGGCCTTGCCGAGATAATCTTTGCTCTTGGAATTTTTGAGTTTGCTTTCCGACGGACGGTACAATACTCCGACGGGCTATGAGATCTCAGTTAAGTTTCTGCACGAAAGTGGAACAAAAGCAAAGTGACGGACGATGCTGAATACAGTGTACCCTTTTCCAAGTTCTCGAATAGCCTCGTCAATGACACCGTGCTCATCGGTGACCTTTTGCTTGCTAGCCTCCCGCATGTCTGCCATCCCATCATCTGTGTAGCCGAGATTCAGTTGGGTGAGACCTTTGTTGAACATGATCTCCGCAGAAAAGAGCTTGAACTTGAGACCGATCTGCTCATAATTACTCGAGGGAGATGAGTCTAGGGTTAGTTCAGGGTCATGGGTGAGAACTGACATGGCCTCGTTCCCGCGGAGATAGAGGCACGCATCCTCAAAGTTGAGCAGTGCAAGATCGTAGCGTTCTAGGAGGAAATTGGACACGCCACATTGGAAGTACCTAGAAACTCGAGCAATGAGACGACCGAACAATACGATACATACGACCGGGACATGACCACTAGGAACCGAGTAGCAGCAGAGTGCACACTCACGCAATCGCAAGGTAGGAATCGAGGTTGGTCGCTGCGACAAAATGATCGACTGCAGTTTCATGTTCTCCGATCGTAGCGTATATAAGGCCCATGTTGGTGAGGATTTTCGACGAGTCGGCGATCGACTAATTAAAAGGACGCACGCGAATGTGCTCAGCGCACAATGTAAGGATGAGGACGGCACTGTGACTCACAGAGAATAATTCGAGGGCTTTCCCAAAGTCCTGTTCATCGTATGATTTGAGAGCGGCGGCCCAGGTTTCCAGTTCAGCCTTGAGGGAGAGGGACATGGCGATGTCGAGGTATAAAGTAAGCTATACAGTTTTGCGTGCCAGACGCTGCTGATTAGGAAGGGTTAGATAGAAAACAAAAGGAAGCGAAGAAACAAGGCAGAGATCGAAATGGACGCAGTCCACAACGTCTCACTGCAATATATAAATACGTCAACCGGCACTCCACACCGGAAATTTCCTTTCATGGAAAGACTACTTCTTCCGCCGAATTTCCCGCGCGACATAGCCGTTTTCAGTCAAGGCAATGTCAAACATGCATGCTTGACGGACGACTGGAAGAAATCTGGGTAGACACGTTCCCTTCCGGGTCGGAAATGCCCCTTGATAGCCATCCCGGTGACGTTCCATCGAGGCAGTGCGGCACACTCTCTTCGCATGCTTCCGGTCCCGCCGTGTATCACGGGATCGCTAGGTACACCGCATCCCACCTGGGCCCCGCCTCTCCTTCGTGGCCGCTCCTCCTATTAATGACAGTGCCATGAAGGCAGCTTGCTCGGGGTTACCTCGTGTCTTGCATTACCGCTTCCATTTCCTTTTCCGGCTGCTTCTAAGACTGCTCTTTGTTCCCCAACTTTCCAAAATTGTGTTCAACCATTGTACTTGTTTCCTGACTACCCGTTTCTCACAGTCTAACCCATTTGTGGTCGTACTCATACGATCCCAAAAGTGTGTATGCACTTGATACGTTTAGTGCGCTAGTTTGCGTCGTACCTTTGAGCGTCTGACCGCACAGCAGAATGCCTCCTTTCGTGTCCGGCTACTGCCTCAGTAGCTGCGATCGGCACTGCCACTTCGGATTCGCTGATGGAGGCCCTACAGGCGGCTTTTCTTCACCGTCGCACCGTTATGATCAATCTGCGTGGCAACTTTGCATTTATCAGATGTGGCCAACGCGGAGCATCAATTTACACCCCCATGCGGCAAAAATGTTCTGCCACCTCTACCTCCCGCGGTGACTAATCTTGGCTTCATTCCTCCCTAATCGACTCAAGGTCCGCAGTGGTTCGGCGGTGGCGCGTTGATATCGTACGTACTTCCATGGGAACGGCGAGAGCAATCAGACGTGGATCAGCCAGAGTCGATCAACAGACCAGACACGAGATATGTGGTGTCGCATTGACCACGAGGCTGAGGTCGTGCTAGGTAACCATCTTATCGTGGCACGATGGTCGTTCCACCTCATCCTGAATGTCGCCCGTAAGTTGCCCGATCCATGCACGCCGTAAAGATCGCCCGATAAGGATCCTCGCCCATTGACAACGACACACTTTCCTGGCGTCAAGACCATCCATGAGAACCGTTCATTGATCTTCCCATAAAAGCACATTCTCAGCCCGGTGCAAGGTTGAACGATCATTTTCGTTGTGCCGCTAGAATAGGCAATGGCCGCTTGATGGACCAGTGCGTTGGAATTGTTGCTTTGTTACCGTCCAGTAACGCCGGAACCACTTCAAAGGGGAGAGAGAGGCCACAGCGACGATTTACCAATTTCTCAGAACGCTGTCATGTTGCCTTTGCGGCACGGGGGTTCCTGGTCTCTTCCGATACCTGAACTCATCTGACAACAGTCGAGCCTCATGGACATTTCTCCATCGGGCGTTTTATCTCGACGGGCCCATTCAGGACGGTTACTGGGGTAACAGCAAACAAGCCCGCCTTTATCACGGTGGGTGACGCTCGTGCGACAAGGCTAAACTTTTTCAAAATCGTTTCGATCAGCTCGAAGTACATCACTGTTGGCCGGGTCCGTCTCGGTCCCGGTATTCTCGATACTTTTTGATGTCCGAGTCTTCTGGACGGGTTTGGAAACTGCCAACAGATGCACGGCCTCATGCTCTAGTAAGAGGAATGAGAAAGGACTGTTGTAGCACATGCTAGTGGGATTGTGGTATCCTATAGAACGAAGACTAGTCTCGATCGAGGCATATCATTTGCAGCAATTCTGCATTCTTGTCTGTCATATCATGCTATTTGTTCATTCTGTTGGTACTAGACCCGTCGGACCAAGTGTCATTTTAGTAGTTAATGTTGGATAGATACTATCTTTCGACCGGTGTTGCAAAATCTGCAAACCACTTGCGAAGATATCAACATTCGTCAGTACAATAAAATTAAAAAATTACATGGATAGATAGAGAGCTAAGTGAAATGCATTGTCAAGATAAATTGGCGCTTGAAACGATGTATTGGGGTTGCCAGAGTGGTGCCGGCGCAGGAGGTGAAACTGACAGGGAGTTGCAAAACTTCCCACCTGCACTCGGACGTGATGTCACACTGTGACGTAGCACCAAATCGATCCCCGACATGCCGAGCCCGTGATTCCCACTAAGAAATTTTTTTTAGAGTCCGCTGTGTTCACTCAGCAGTGTCATGCATGATGCACAATGACCTTGGGGGATTTCTTTACCCTGTGTTAGTGATTTTTCTACCTGAAAAACATGATGAACAGTCAGATAATGTTATACTTCCAAGAGAAAAATCCATTTTTTTACTGCAATTTGGATCCTGCTGTAAGCATACATGGTACACAATGTTATCAGTGTGCCAATCCCAATCTGCACCATCTGCGACACATATGTCATCCCCCCATCCTCTCATATATATAAGAGACCACTACCTACATAGACCCCCATTGTTCCTTTCCCCATTTTCTCCCTCTCAATCCTATGCTTGTACATGTTCTGTTCCATGTGTGACGCCTTAGTGTAGCTATCCCTCCCACGACGGCTTCCACCTGCCCTGTCAATCAAATCCAAAAAAGTATGGCCATGAGTTGCAAACAAGATGCCAGACAACAAGCACACATATTTTCATCCAGAAAAAAAATACAACCATGTTAATTGATAGTATGGAATCTCAGATATACACTTTCTGCCACAGGTGTGATGTTGTGTGAGTTAGACACAGATTTGCAACTCCCCATCATTTTGCAATACCAGTCAAAAGATAGTATACTCTGCCAGTGTCCAGCCTGCTCCAAGATACATACTTGCCTCCTTGGACACCATCCCCTTTATTTGCTTTGCCATGCACACTAGATTCAAAGAGAAACTATACCACCTACAAGTTTATCTAGACCAGTTATCACATTCTCTACCAGTCAAAAATCAGCTGAATCAGCATACAAATTTGACTCCTTCAGGGTTGATGCAGGAGATGAAGAGGATCTGGGCATTGAAGGAGCTGTTAACTATCAGCTAGAAATCTGGCTGGGTCACCACAGAGATGAGCCTGTTGTACTTGCCAAGAGAGGTCCATCAATGTTCTCTGTTGTCTCTGTTCAACTCTGATCATGTTGACTCAGATGATTTGGATGTCAAGTCTGCAGAGAATCACAAGTGCACCCCAATTGATGATGCCACATGCTGGCTGGATGTAAAGTGCTGACCCCCCATCATGTGGCCTGGAAAGTTGCACACAGTAGCTTCACCATAGATAATATAAATAGTGGTAAGGGCATCTTAAAGGTGACAAACAGCTCAAGGCCAACCTTGCCAATGAGTCAACATTCAATGATGTTTTCTAATTCATTCACAATTTCTTTATTATGTACATGATATCCACACCAAGTATGTATCCAATGGCTCAAGATGTCAGAATCTGTGTGCTATGGAGGGGTAGAGATACCCAGACTCAGTTGCACAGTGGTAGTGGAACAACTGAGGGAGAGATGACAAAGCAGACTGTCTAAAATACTGATGGAAATCAGAGCACATGAACTCTGATGTAACTCCGACGTAATGTCCAGAATAGGAAATAGGAGGTCCGAAAGAGAGAAAAGACGTTACTGAGTATTGAGGCAACTTTGAATAACTCCGGAGTCAGAAGTTGTACTTTGCAGAGGAAAGTTTGGAGTTGAGTGGAACAGGTCCAGAGTAAGTCAGAGGACCTCAGAGGAGTTATATATTTTGACAATTTACCTATGGAGGGGTAGAGATACCCAGACTACAGACATAAGTAAAAAGGAAAGCTAGATGTAGCTAAAAGACTAACCTCAGTTGCACAGTGATAGTGAAACAACTGAGGGAGTGATTATGAAAGCGGACACATTAAATAGTGATGGAGATCAGAGCACATGAACTCCAATGTAACTCCAATGTAATGTCTGGAATAGGAAATAAAAGGTCTGAAAGGTAAAGAGGACGTTACTGAGTATTGAGCCAACTTCGAATAACTCTGGAGTCAGGAGTTGTACTTGGTAGGCAAAAGCTTTGGAGTTGAGCAGAACAGGTCTGGAGTAAGTTGGAGGACCTTGGAGGAGTTATATATTTTGACACAAGATGGTCAAGGACCTTCCAGGGTTGACTACTCCGTCGACCTTCTTTCCTTTGAGTTTCTTGCTGACATCATGTCCTTCCCTTGCTGACTGGCATGCCTGACTTCTTTATAGACCCTCCCACTCGAGCACCTGAGGTGATCCCTTGAGAAAGATGTTGTCATCCACCTTGTTCTCTCACTCTAAATTCTTACCATTCCATAATTTGACTCACCTGTATCTTCTGTGATCACCTCAACTGAAGTCCTACCCTCTGGACTGAGCAGCCCAGGCCCCACTCTTTGCTCCAACTCCTTCCCCTCTATGATTGCACTGCTTTGCTCCAGACCATTTATATCCCCGAATTCCCACCCCCGCACCTCAAAACAACACCCCCAAGATATGTCCTCATCCTTGCGTCTTAACTGCACGAGCACTAGTGTGCATTAGACTCCATCCAGCCATGCAACACTCCCACTTGACAGTGAGATATGTATGCCTGTCCCCTTCCCTGTGGGGCTGTCAAACTTCCAGTAGCTTGCAGCGATCTCAACGGCAGTTGCGTTGAACAACTAGGACAGAAAACTAAGTAATACATGCAGGGGGATTTTGAGACCATATCTAGGGCAGAAAAGAATGACATTAGGGAGAAAGGGAAAATAGGAGCTTGACTGCAGTGAAGTCACCACGACGATATGACTAAGAAAGACTCAGGCCCTTTGATTGTACATGGCCCTCCTAGCATGCTTCGTGACATTTTGTGACATTACTCCCTCCCCGAAGGATCATGTCTTGTGATCCAAAGGAAATTCAGGCACATCAAACCAGACCTCACTGTCTTCTCCTTCACTTCTTTTCTGAAACTCTTCTTCTCTTTTGAACATCCCATTTTCCCAATTGTAGAGTCGTCTGGGTATGTGTGTGGATTGAGTGAGATTTTTGATAGATTGAAACTGAAGACGCATTGTAGGTTTGGGGTGTGGTTTCATGGAGTGAATGCGATGGAAGTCTGCTATAGCTTCTTTTGTGTGCATGAGTTCTGAGTCCCATTTCCATTCGCGTTCTTCATGTGGAAATCCCTTCCAATGAATCAAGTATTCCAGGTGATCTCTATGAAGTCGAGAATCAAGGATCTCCTCAATTTCTTGTTCTTCATATCCTTCGATTAGATTGGGTGGTGATGGTGGGGCTTTTTTCTGGGATGGGAACTTGGGTGGAGTAAATGGTAATAAAATGCATTTGTTAAAGATGGGATAGATGGACTTCCAGGTCAGGGAAAGATGTAATTTGAATGCACTCTCACTGTGTTTGCTGAGAATAACAAACGGTCCATATTGTTTGTCATCCAACTTCCTCGTCGGCTGATCAGAGGTAATGTGTATTGCCTCAAGCCATACTCAGTCTCCTATCTTGAAACCACATGATTGTGCTCGGTGTAGGGAACGGTAGTTCCCTGTTCTCGTATCTGGCATATCCGGCATATCCTACGATCCAGTCCTCATATCCAATCCGATCCGTCCTCGTCCGTCACCCGTTGGTAAGTCAAACCTCCATTTCACTACACCGGACACTTTCGCTTGTACATCCGGTTGATCCGGTTCCATCCATCTGGTCACTGGATACATTGATCTGACGATCCGGTTTTCAATCCGGTCGCGCTCTTTACTTGTATTTAGAGTCTCGGGTGTGCCCAGACTATAAAAACTGTGTTTCACACGGAGCACAACATGAGGATCTATCTATCTGCCGTCTATCTTCCGTCCATC
>JBBPTO010000338.1:0-34170 GCA_038094155.1 Pulveroboletus cf. aberrans | reverse complement strand
ACTTACCAGTGCCATTCAGAAGACTGCAATTTCCAGTGCATCTGCCCTATGCAATGACCATCAACAAGGCTGAAGGACAGACAGTGAGACATGAGGGGCTAAATCTGAGGTCTCCTCTGTTCTTCCATGGACAGTTGTATGATGGACTGTGCAGATGTACCCACCCAAGAAACATCAAGATACTGTTTTCTGATGAAGATGAGAACAAGTTTGAAAACATTGTATGGACTGAAGTATTTAGAAGACTTGAGATTTGAAATGTTGTAGATATAATGATTGATCATATAAAGTGTTCACTTTTTCCTTTTTGACCATGGATGAAAAGTGAGAATTGAGATGATTAGAGTGAGAATGTGAACTGACAGTATAAGGATAAGTGGTAATGTCAGCCCAACAGCAGTGCAACATTGAATGTGACAATGTGATTTACACTACTGTACTGATTGATTGTGAGTATGAGAGCTAAAACAAGGTCAGAAAGAAAGGTGAGGCAGAGAATGACTGTTGTTATTGACTGTAATCATAACATGACATACTTTGATTCTTGCTAAAAGAACTGACTAATCAATGCAAGCAAAATGCCAAAGGCACTCAGTGAGCATTCACCTTCCATTGGAACATTATTCCATGAATGACATATATCAACGCCCTCTCATTATCAAATGCAAGCAGAGTGCTGAAGGCACTCAGTGAGCATTTGCCTCCTATTTGAATTTTATCCCATAAAGCTAGGATGACTTGTGCCAAAGGCACAAGGAGTGGGTGAAACAAGCTTGTTTCTTTATACCCTATGTCCATGCTGTCACCCCTATTGATGTGATCATACATTTTTTCACACCAAATGTAAATCTAGACTAGAGTACAATATATATATATAAGTACAGTAGTATATAAAGGACAAGAATGCAGTCACCAAAGTGCTGTCTTTCTCTTTTGGTGCTTACCTTGGCACCTGTGGTGTCAACTCATTCTTCCCTTTCTGCCAATGAAAGCTGCCTAGAGCACTAAGGGGTTCTGAGTTAGATCAGCAGGTGATCCATGCTTTGGATTGATAGTCTCCAATGCAAACTGTCTCTCTGAGCATTTATACATACATAAAAAAAGGTGTTATCCCTTTTTCAATAACATTTCTGTTGTTATCAACCATGGCAATGAAAAGTATGCAATTATATTCCTCACTTGTCAGTCACTAGATTCATTCATTCATTGCTAACAGAATCATCCAATCCTATGATTTCATGCAATGAAACACCAAGTATGCTAACCTTTTTTTCCTGAAACATGCATCATACTTACATTCTTTTGAAAGCCCTACAGGGCATGGGCAAGTTTCACTTAGATGAGAGGTACTCCATAGAGTTCTCTGTTAGATGCATTATATTTCTAATCTGTGAGCCCTTTGTTCTGATTTGTCATGATGTTGATGTGCCTGACTTTAATTCTATGTCAGAGTCAAAAAATGGAAAGTCCTTGATTTCATATGGAAAGCAAAAGTGGTCAGCATCTTCATGTCTTCTCCTAAGAACCAGGTCAAGGTTGGCCTCTTTGCATGAACTATAATTGCTTACCTGGTCAAAACAACCTCTTTCATACTACAAACTACTGGTTTGGTTTTACACCATAACTAATGCTTTGAACCACACCACCAATGCAAATGTGACTTCAAGTTCACAAAGGCTGAGAAAAGCAAGCTCAAAGAAGCTATTTCTGTCCATGATATCCTTTTACCTCACAGAAACTCTTTCAGAAATTCAGATCACTACCACTGTCAGAAACTCGTTTTATCTTCTCACAGGCATCCTGTTGATCTCTCCTGCATTTCAGATATCTTCATTTCATTTTTCAATTCACACAATACATGTCAATATCATCCTTTAACATTCCAGCCCACATGTGATTGACACACATTACTTGTGCAGGTCATCAATCCTGCATAATGCCAGCTTCTTCACAAGGTAGACTTACAATTCCATTGAATTGGAGCTCAGGTTAAAGATTTTGTAGTCCAGGCTGACATCTCAGAAACATCTGACTAACACTATATTCACACAAGCACATGCAAGCCTAGTGCTATCCGTGCAGGAGATGGTTTCATACAGATTACTTCACTGCAGTTCTGGCTTCAGAAGCATGGAAGATGTCAACATGTGTGCACTATGAAGGGATACAGATACCCTGACTCAGCTGTTGCACAGTGGTGGCAGAACAACTATATTTTACCTATGAAGGGGTACAGATACCCTAACTACAAACATAAGTAAAATGAAAGCTAAATGTAGCTAAAAGACTAACCTCAGCTGTTGCACAGTGGTGGCAGAACAACTGAGGAAGGAATTATGAAAGCGGACAGATTAAGTAGTGACAGAGATCAGAGCGCTTGAACTCCGATGTAACTCCGACGTAATGTCAGGAATAGGAAATATGAGGTCCGAAGGAGAAAAGGGACATTACTGACTATTGATCCAACTCCAAATAACTCTGGAGTCAGGAGTTGTACTTTGCAGAGGAAAGTTTGGAGTTGTGTGGAACAGGTCTGGAGTAAGTCAGAGAACCTCGGAGGAGTTATATATTTTGACAGAAGAAGATGAAAGAAAAATGGCCAGTCAAAGTTGCTCCAACCATTCTATGGTCTGCCATGAGTATGATGAAGCATTGTCACCCACATGCAGTGCAGGGAGATTGTTTCTGAGTCTCTCAGGTCCAGTCTTTCTTAAGTACATTTACAACAGGAGATAGAAACAGGTATAACTTTTGAATCAGCTTCTGAAAACATGGAGTTTGCAGGGGTGTGGACTGGTGATCCATTCTGAGTACTTGACAAAGGTTCACATTGATGTTGTAATGGATCATGAAAATGGTAGAGGCAAACATTTGTATCTTCAAGTACCCCAAGCATAAAGCCTGTCCAAGGTGTGTCGAGGACATTCAGAATGCCATGGAGAAAGCAGTTAAGTTGTCTGAGGAAGGAGTATTTGCCAATATCAACATCATCAGTGTATGTCTTGAAAAAGAAGCCACAATGTAAGTAGTTTTTTTCTCTATTTTCTACACCATCTTAACAGTTGCTCAAATGCAGATTTCAACTACTGGAAGTTCTCACTCAGTACATACCTTGGTGTCATTCTTTTTCCATGGAGGTTATTTCTACTCCTATGAAATGATGCATCTATATCATGCAGTCATTGCCATTTGGCATTTTGATCAAGTGGGATTTTGCTCAGAAATAACCACTGAGTCAGATTTTTTCAGATTCTCTGCCAGATACTGATAGCCCTTCATTACTAAATAAAAGCTTGTAAGAATGAGCACAACTTCTATCAAACCATGTGAGTGATTGAAAAATTAGATAAGATAGGGAAAAGAAGCCTCATAAGCCCCCTCTTTATGATTCTGGAGTGCAAGAGTCCAGAGAAAACAAGGTAAAAAGAAAAGAACATGCTGGTAGATGAAGAGTCTGGTAATATGGCTTTTTCAGCTCAGTGCACTCAAGGACTTCTTTTTTGAATGGGCCTCACATTGGGAGAGGCAGAGAAGTATATAGATATTAAGGCACACACTATCTATCTAGTGACAAGATGGTAATGTTTCCATGGGTGGAAAAAAGCATTTGAGATCCCATCTTTTCAGAATTAGACAAGCTATACTGCAAGTATCTTGTATTTCTCTAGTAAATCAATAAAATTTTCAGATGGCAGAGAGATAGCATTACAAGAAACTATGGCAACATATTACATGCTTGCACTGCACTTCCAGACACAATGAAAAGTGCAGAAACCTGGAAATCAGCAGGCATGCAGAAGCACCAGAAGCAAAGAGCCACTGAAAGTGGAAGGCATTTGAAGGAATAAGAGACATGGCAGCATTGGAAGTGGAAGGGAACAGAAGAATTGAAAGTGCAGCTAATGGATGGTTTAGATCACAGAATGTTTTTACTATGGTGTGTGACAACAAAGTACAACACATCTTCCTCTGCATTACCTGTTGTTATGTTAATTTCCCATTATTCATGGTCCCCATATTACTGCCTAGATTCTTTTACATCAATCAGGAAGAATGCCTTTGAAACAAAGCACTCTGAGAGCCATCTGACATAAGCATCTGGCAAGTCAACCTTATATATCCCTCTTTCCTTTCCATGTCTCTTTCAGAATAGAACAGCAATCATTCATTGAGGTCCATACCTCCTTCAGGCATTGATCTAGCCAATTTCTTCAACATACTGGAATCATCTGAGCATAATCTCCTGCTGGGACACACAGTTGTGTGTGTGATCACACAACCCATGCTCATGTACATATGTTATGTGCATTCTTTTGATCAAACAGAGTTAATAAAAAAGGGTCCAGCAATGAATGGCATCCCTTCAAGCTCTATCTGATCAGCAACATAATTATCTCTCACCCTGTGAGCTGTTCATGCTTATAAACTTCACCATGGCCAGTCTCTGTAGGTAACTGCATTTCCTTTGTGATTCATGGCTTAGTGACCCCAACTAGAACAACAATGGAAAGATGTGGCCAAATAATATAAACAGTGTGGTGTGAAATTGTGATTATGATTTCTATAACTGACAATAATGAAAATGGGAAATTAGATCAGACTGTGGCTGTGATTAGAAAAGCATAATGGTAACAAGGATGTGGTGTGGTGCCCTCTATTGGTGTTTGTCTTATCTGTGATACTTGTGCAGACCCCAACCTTGCTGAAATGATTGAAGCAACTCTATATTTTGTTCAGGCTGGTTCAAAATGTAAAGTGAAACCCCTAGCTTGCTGATGTGGTATTTTGGCATCCCTGACCCTAACATATGCAGAAAAAATACTTATGTATGGATATCTATATAGCTTATGCAGTGCTGGTAGCTCTTGTAGTTATTTCAGCTTTATATATCTCTGTAGTAAGCATGGGCATCCATTGGATAACCATAGTCACTTGAATATACCATAGATTCAGTTCCTCTGTAAAGATATTATCATGGTTGGGGCTGCCATGCCATGCCATGTCATCATCATTGTTGTCCCTATGCCATTCTGATTATTATGATGTCATTGTTATCCTTGTGGCCACCCCAACCTGTTTTTGTTGCTGTTAACTGCACAGATAATAGCAAGGGCAGACAGACTGAAGAAACCAGACCAATACTAGAGCTGGACAGACTGGACATTTTCTATAGTGGCTTCAATAGAGATAAACATTTTACTATTGAAAATGCATTTCAATATATATAATGTTTATATAAGTATTAAACAAGGCCATTACATAATCTTGACAAAGCAAAACAAGTAATTATTAATTTAAACCTATATATCAATGACAACCACATACTATTAAAACATAAGAAAGATAATAATGTTGAAGTGATATGAGATGATAGTGCTTGAGAGAAAAGAGAGTGTGAGAAGAGTGGAAGGCTTATACATGTTTGAAAAGAAATAAAACACACTACAGTGTCAATTCTGCTAAGTCTCTAACTAAATTTGTGACTAAACTTTTATATTCTTCTTGATACACTTTTAATACACTATTTGACTACATTTTTGGCATCCTTTTGTATACATTGGGTATGCACTTGTGTACGCTTTTTTGGTACACTTTTACCACACTCTTTGACTATGCTCTTGGTATACTTTTGTATGCTTTTTGATACACTTCTACACATTTATAATATACATACTTTCACTATACCTTTTTTTACTATACTTCTTGTTACAATCACCTGATTGATGATTTATGAACATTCTACACCGCTTCCATGCATCACTATTACTATAGAAACTCTAGGTGTGATGCTAGACTCCATGAAATTGGAAATAGCATATATGAGTACAAACTCTAAGCATGACCCCAAAACCCATGCAGCACTACCCATGCGTGGGGTATGACATCATACATGTTTTAGACTATTCTAGACCACTCTGTGCATTACTGATGACTCTTACCTCATACTACACCCTTAGACCTGTTCATACATGGTATTCCATTCTTTCACACCCTTGCACATCAGGTATGTACAAGGTTGTAGTGTGATCTTAAATACATGCACAGACAGCATGGACATCTTAGATTAGTATACAATCTGTACAAACTCTTATGTAGTATATAAAGGACCTGAATCAAGCCACCAAGGGACAGCCTTGTTCTCTTGATGTTTTCTCAGCATCTAAGATGTCAGCTCATTCTTTCTCTTTCCTGCAAAGCAACCTAGTGAAACAACTGAGAACTAGTGAGGCTCTAGGTCACTCAGTGGCCAAGGTGAGAGGAATGAGATAGATGAGTCAATGTCTTTGATGCTGAGGAATCACCAAGAGGGCAAGGCTGTCCTTTGATGGCTGGATTCAGATCCTTTATATACATATGAGTTTGTATATATTGTGTACTAATCTAAGATGTCCATTCTGTCTGTGCATGTATCTAATATACATATTAGAGATTATATGAAAGAATGCTATAGCCTTGCACACTCCTGATGCGCAAGGCTGTGGAAGAATGGAAGATCATATATGAATAGCTTTAAGGGTGTAGTGTAGGGTAAGGGTAATGGGGTAATGCATAGAATGGCCTAGAGTACTCTAGAATGCATATTATGTCATGGATAGGGTTGTGGAGTCATGCATAGAGTTTGTGCTATCTCCAATGTCATAGAGTCTAGCTTTGCATGTAGAGTTTCTAGAGTGGTTGTGATATATGGCAGTGGTGTGGGGTATTCACAGATCATGTGTTTGATGATTGTAACACCTAGAGCCTTTAGTGGTTCTGAGTTGTTTCACTTCTATACATTTGTAATATACATTTGTTAAACTGTGCTACACTTTTGATACACTCTGACTATACTTTCTTGCCACACTTTTGTACATTTTTTATATACTTTTACTACATTTTTGCTCCACTTACATATACTTTTGGTACACTCTTACTACATCCTCTGGCTACACTTTTGCATGTTTTGATATATTCTTTTACTGGATCTTCTGACTTCACCTTTGCTACACTTTCATACATATTTTAACACACTTTTACTATATTTTTTGACTAGATTTTTGCTACACTTTTTAGTACACTTTTAATACACCTTTACTAGCCTTTTAAATAAAAAATCGCTACACTTTCATATGCTTTTTACTATACTTTTACTATATTTTATGGCTACACTTTTGTATGTTTTAATATAATATTATTACATTGTCTAGCTATATATTTAATATATGTTTGTATACTTTGAGATATTCTTGCAGGCAAATCAAGATCTTGATCTCATTGTTTTCTCAAATATTTTTGTCTGCCATAGTTATAATGCTATCAGAAATGTTTGTCGATGATACAAGGCTGTTAAACAGATGTCCTTTGTGCCACCATCTACTAAAGAAGCATTTTACTTGCATCTTTTGCTCACTAGGATGAAAGATCTGATAATTTGTATTGTATGCATAAACAATATCCATGTGATGTTTTTACAGAGTTAATCATAATATTCAGAAATAGATGGGAATTCAAGCCACATCTATTCATATCAGTAACTTGATAAGATGCTGAACCTGCCTCACTCTCTATTATGCTAGCTTGGATTTCATACAAGTACAGAGTTACTCAGTCTACCTATTTGTTGGCTACTTTAACACAAATAAAGGTTTCTATGAAGAATTGCTATGAACTGGTCACCATCAGAGGATCTATCATGGCCATAGTTCTAATATGCATGGATTTTTAAAGTTGTGAATGAGGCAGAAGTGTTAATAGTTGCTTGGTTCATACAGCATCTAATAAGAGATGTAAATATAGCCACAACTAGATGCTACAAGGAATATGTGGCACATGGTTAGCAAATACTAAGGAGTAAGGCCCCAGATCCTGCACCATTTAGTAGCAATGCTTGCAACAACATTTTCCTGCATGATTTTTATTGTGATAATGATTAGATCATTATCATTGCTGTCATTATATCCCAGGGCATTTGAGCTGCTAATAGAAGCAATAGGAGGTCCTGATGAATTGTTGAATAAAACTATCACTTGCTCAACTGGCCCCTTGCTCTGACTTTTTCTAATTCTGTCAGCAGAGTGGTACCTCATTCTTCAATTAGAAAGTGACCAGAATTGTAAACATCATGGGATTGCAATGCAGGTTTATAAAATTACTGTTGCTCAGTAGCTCCACATCTTCACTCCAGAGAGTTATGGACAATATGTGCATGTTGAGTGGCCTTTAAAGACCCAAGCAGCAAAGGCACAGGCCATTGGTTGCTTTAAAGCCTTTTGCGCAGAGTTTATGTGGCCACAACATGCATGAGAGTTATATAGACCTTTTCTAACTTCTTCATTCTCTGGGATGCAAAGTGTAAATCTGCCAGCATTCTGATGAAAACAATGCTTGATGGGTCAATAAAGGCTATGATGAACACATTAGTTACAACAATGAATGAGCTGAGTTCCATTCATGTCCCTTCAAGATGGGCATTCAATTCACTCTGAAGTGAAGTGAAGTTGGTAAGCACTGGTTCATTGTTAAGAACATTAGCCCCATGTTTCTTTAGAGGGCAAACATTTGGGGTGAGACCACCCAAAATGTATTCAAAGAACAGAGAAAGCTGATGGGCAAAGTATGAGCCATCACAGCTCCTGCTAAATTAGACAGATTCGACCTCTCCAGTGCCATTCTCGACTTTGATGTTCTCATTAGAAAGCTGCAGCATTGTGAATTGCTTATGCAGAATGTAATTAAATCTGAAGAGGAGAATACTGAGAGCATTTGATTTGCCACAAGCATTATCATGAATCATTTGTTATGCAGTATGGAGTGCTGAAGCATTTTCAGACTCATAATGAGGCATTAATAGATTTCATGTTATGGTTGGCAACACATCTGGAGAACTGAAGGTAATCCATGCGTTGTAAATGACTATATAGCAGGAATTGCAACCCTCTTCAATGTTGGCCAACCATCAAATTTGAGAAAAATAAAGGTCTGTACAGATATACTGGATGATACTCTTTTCAGTAACAATAGCTTCCTTCTCATTTTTGACCACTTTGTCTGAAACATGTTAGAAACTCTTCAGTAGCAACCCTCATTACAGAAGGAAATTTGCATTCTATAATAAAGGAATATTTTCATTGGACACTAGATTTCATATAATATCAAACACAATGTTGAAAAATCAGGATATGGGTTATTTTACAATTTATGAAATAAGACCCATCCTATCTTGAGGACAGACAATGTGAATAAAATAAGGCATAAATTGTAATTGTCACTACATGCTAGAGGTAAACACTGGCTAAGCCAAGTCTTGAAGGCAACTTTGCAGTCATAGGCTTTGTATGTTGTCAGATTGAAGCAGGGGTTTAAGGTCATGCATTACAGCACTTTGGATCATTCGCTGAACATTGGCTTGATATGCATGTAGCCTATTTCATTAACATAACAAGCATGCCTTAGCTACAGGCCTTTAATTCTTGGATATATTTTGTCAGGCAAAGCTACAATGTCATCAGGAATCATGAATTTAACTTTATATTCCTGCATATGTGAGGTTAGCTAGTTCACCTTGCACACACATAAAGTACAGGCAGAGTACAATGAATGATGTTATAATACAGAGGCACATAGAGTAACTCAAAAAAATGTCCCGATGTTAGTACATTTTGTAATAATTGATTAATTGCCAGAGATGGGAAACAAACAAGGCCAAACACTTGCATGGTGGAAGATCATACTCACTTTAGGAATTATAACCCAGCCTAGATCACATAATTGGTTGTCATGCCACTGAGATATAGCTATTTTAGAATAACATGTCATTGGAACACTTATGTGAGCATCATTTCAATTCTAGACTTGTGGTATTTAGTGTGTTCTCCATTGGCCCTAATAACTGCCTCTAACATCCTAGATATACTTTGTATCAATATTTGACACTTTTAAACCTCAATCTTTCTCCACTCCACTGAAATTCCCTTTCAAAGTTCCCATACTCTTGATGTTTTTGAATATCTCATGAGCTTTTTTTTCATGATTTGCCAGAGATACTCAATAGGGCTAAGGTCTGGAGGTTGTGCAGGGCAATTCAAAAATTTGATTCCATGAGAGTCAAGCCAATTCTGAGCTCTTTTGAAGGAGTGTTTGAGATCATATCCTCTTAAAAAATAATATCTTCTCAGCATTTCCAGAGTTCTTCATTCTTGCAAGCCAATTATCATCCAAAAATGAAGACATACTGGTAAGCATTTATTTTACCCTTTATATCTGCCAGAAAGCCAACATCATTCCAACCCATACCATCAAAGAACCTCCAAACTTTAATGGCTCTTGAACCTCTCTGTTCTGCAAAGGCTCTTCTGCCACTTTTCACACTTATTCCCTTTAACAACCCAATCCTGTTTATCTTGGTCCCATATGACCAACTGACTCTGGTTCAGTCTCCACAGTCCAGTTTTGATACTTGAAAGCAAAGGCCATCCTCTGCTTTCTATGTTTTACAGCTGAGGAAGGCTTTTTCTTTTTGACTACAGCCTTTAGTTGAGGACATTGTAGACAGTTTGACATCAGACAGGAGAGTAAATGGCAGCCGATAAGATGGGCAACTTGAACAGCATTTTCAGCCTTTCCAGTAGTAATGCCAGAAACAATCATCAGTAGAAAAATGGCTTGCAAGGATGTCCTATTTTGGTGTTTTCCTTCTCTGGAAGGCATTCATAAATGACTCTGATTACAGTGGACTTTCACAGACAGTTTTTGGAGAATTTTAATGGATGAAGAGGCCAGATTTGGAGAGAGAGAGAATACTCACTTTTATAGTGGTAGAGATGGCATTTGTAATAATGTTGAATTCCCTGAATGGCATACATCCCATTCATATATCTCAGAATCATGTGATTTACATAAGTATTCAGAGGTCATGCATAGCATCCATTAGAACCTATCAAATTCTTATATCATTCAATAAATAATGAGTAACAACATGATACTCAAATCAGTGTTCCAATAACATGTCATTCTAAAATAGCTATACATATTTTAGTGGCATGATAAGTAAATCACATAATCTAAGTGGTGTCAGAATATCTGGAGCAATTAATCAATCCTTTAAAAATGTGCCAACATTGGGACACTTTTTTGAACTACTGTTTGTCAGCTTTTCAATGCAGCCAGTGGACACCAAGTTTTATTATCACAGACCAGTTCTCTGAAACCAGCTTCAGCTGACCAGAAATGCAGAAATTAATTGAGTTAAAATTATTAGATAACAGAAGGTTGTCTGCCAAACAAGCAAGGGATATCCAAGCATAATCTATTAGACCTTCAGTAAGCATGTAAGTGTTTCCTGCATAAACAAAGTGTAAGCTGCATTCAAGCATTGCAACCATTTTAATTGCATATTGATTGACAATTGTCCCAGCTATGACCAGGTTTTCGAAATGCTTTCAGAGGTTTTGTAGTGCATATACAACTGGGCAGCATAGCATGAACATCTGAATAATAACACAAACTCAAGAGACTTATACCAGATCTAAAAATAACTTCTAATAGGTTATTTATTTCATTGAAGTATGTCTATTGTTTTGTGAACTGTGTCAAAATCTAGTCATTTATTGATCTAGTGTGAAAATTGTGAACACCAAAGAAAGGACAAAAATTAAATAATACCAACCATTCATTTTTACACTGTGGGCCTAGCTAATGCAAATAAATGTTCTAGAGAACCTTGCTTAGAACAGCCTGAAGCTGTGATAGCCCAGCTACTGAAGCCCAGCAGGCACCTATATAGAGTTCACCAGCTCACACTGAACACAATATTGAACTCACCAAAATTAGCTAAACTGGCTAAGGCACTGTACAGTGCATATCAGCAGAGGCTAGTAAAGGTCTTGGGTGGTGGACAAGGATTTGTGACCAGAAATGCCACAAGAACTTATCTGAAGTTTTTGAGGTATATATGGATTGGTATAAATAGTACAGGGCATGTTTGATTATATAACATCCATGTATAGTAATTATGAAAGTTTATAGAATGTCATAGAACTTTTGATCTGTCAGCCAGCTCTGGGGCTGGCTAGAACTGTTCCTTATCAGAAATCCATTGATCTTGCAAGAATAGAATGCAGCATTAATCCAAGTCTGCCAGTTGTTTCAGATGTATTGTTGTGAATATTGAGTTTATGATAGAGTCAGAGTAAGAGTTCACATTTCCTCTTCAAACTGACCTCAGAAAGCAAGATGGTGGTTAGAATCAATGGAAAAGATACAGAAAAGGAAGGCAGATGGATCACCCACATGGCCTATATTCCTGAAAAATTGCAGATTGTGCAACCAAATGCCAATACAATAAAAGTATAAAGTAGCAAGGAAACAGAATTTCTGAAACAACTCAGAACCACTAAAGGCTATATATAGATCGCTTAGCAGGCAAGGGGATAAATGAGTCGACGTCTTTGATGCTAAGGAAACACCAAAAGGACAAGATTGTCCTTTAGTGCCTTGATTCATGTCCTTTATATACTACATAGGAGTTTGTACATATTGTACACTAATCTAAGATGTACATGATGTCTGTGCATGTATCTAATGTATTGAAGACCATATGGAAGCTTGCCACAGCCTTGTACATGCCTGATGTGCAAGGCTGTGAAAGAATGGAAGGTCATATATGAATAGGTATAAGGGTGTGATGGAGGGTGAGGGTAAGGGTAATACATAGAATGATCTATAGCAGTCTAAAATGCATATGATGCCATACCTTATGCATGGGTAGAGTTGTAGGTTTATGCATAGAGTTTCTGTGTCATAGAGTCTAGCTTTGTATGCGGAGTTTCTAGAGTAATTGTAATGCATGGGAGCGATGTGGAATGTTCATATACCATAGATTAGATGTGGCTTCAGCACTCTTGACCTGATGTTTTAAAATCTGCTCATATAGTCAGCTGCTTTAATACCTTTCAGTTCATTCAGCATTTTGTAAAGGTCATTATGTGATTGGCTGTTATTTGGATGCATCATGTCTGGGATTTCAATAAAATTATGTTGGCTACTGAGGAACTTGAAATTCTATTCAGTCATATTATCAGAAAGGACTATCTTGAGGCAAGGAATGGACCCCTTCCATTGTGGATTTCAATGTGGAATTCCAAGCCCATGCAACAAGGCTAGCTGCTACCAACACTGTCCTGATCTCCTTTTATCAGTTGTCCATTGCCACCCCTCTCAGCTCCCATATTCTCTATATGGAATACATTTTACATAAGAACAAAGATTGGTACAAACATGCCACCTCCTTCCAGAAGCAATGGGAGAGAATCAATATAGTCACTGATGCATGAAAGGGTAAGACAACCCCTTCATACACCTATGCCACTCCCCCATACTCGAAATCTGCTTGAGACCCTGACACTATGGATGTCAATACTGTGTCCATTCCTCACCCCCAGAAACTAACCCCCAAACAAAGGGAGTGCTGTCATAAGAAGAACCTTTGTTTCAAATGCTGGAAATCCAGACATTCAGCATTCAACTGCAATGCTACCTTTCAAAACACCAGACCCTCCATCAAGAAAATGATGAAGAAAGACCCTGAGGATCTCCCCATGTTAAAAGAATGTGAGAAAGATGACAAAGAAGTGGTCGGAAGGATGACCTGCTTTTGTTCCCAGGATTTTTAGAACAGAGGCCAACCTTGACATCTGCTACCTCCTACCCTGTATGTGTGCCTGTAACTGTATCTCATACAATGAAATCTATGCAGATCCCCATTGAACTCATCATACCATTACACACAGTCAAAACCATTGAATCTCATGCCCTGATCGATAGTGGTGTATCTCCATTGACTGGGAGTTCATTAGAAAGAACAAACTTCCCACATCACAGCTTCAGAAACCATTCCAAGTCTGCAACCTTGACATGTCATCTAACAAGAAAGGCAAAGTGTTGTTCTGTACCACGCTCTTCGTCAACATCGAAGGGATTGCCAAAAAGGTCCTCTTTTACATCATGGATTGCAGATGCCAGAACGTCATCCTCGGATCACCTTGGCTGAAGGAGGTCAACCCCCTCATCAACTGGTCTAAACAGACCTGTACCATCTCTGAATCCCCCAATGAGTCAAAAGACTTGCACCAAGTCCATGTTGCTGATCTCAAATGGCATGATAAATTCTGCCCCACCACAGCCCCTCAAGAAACCATGGTCCATCGAGTCTACAACAAAAGACTCTTCAATTATCTCCAAAAAGATGAAGAATCTGTACTTGTCAACACCACAAAGAGGTATGCAGACCTCCACTAAGTTGCCCATTTTGGGACCTGCTTTGCCCCCTGTGGCAGTCTGAGACACCAGACATTTGTAAACAAAGTTACCACTGCCACTGAGCTTGTGGCCACGGCTGATAAAGCCAAGCTCAAGACCACCCTACTTTCTGAGTATGCTCAGTTCTCAGATGTCTTCACAAAGGAAGCATCTGATCACATTTCTCAATCATGTTCTTATGATCACGAGATCCATCTCAGTGATTCCCTTGTTCCAAAGGTTGGAAAAGTATACACACTGTCCCTGGATGAAAGAAAAGCCACCAAGGACTTTATTCAGGAAAATCTTAACTGCAGAAAGATCTGCCCCTCAAACTCACCCCAAGCAGCACCCTTCTTCTTCATCAAAAAGAAGGATGGCAAACTCCACCCCTGCCAAGACTACTGCTACCTGAATGAACATACTGTTTGCAATGCATACCCCCTTCCCCTGGTCTCAGATCTCATCAATAAGTTGAAAGATGCAAAGGTCTTCATCAAGTTTGACATTCATTGAGGGTATAACAATGTCAGAATCAAAGCTGACAACCAATGGAAGGCTGCTTTCATTACGCACAAAGGCCCATTTGAACCACTCATTATGTTCTTTGGACTGACAAGCTCCCCTGCCATGTTCCAATGATTTATGAACAACTCATTCAGTAATATGATCACTGAAGGATGGCTTGTCATCTGCATGGACAACCTCCTCATCTTCTCCCCAGACCCCAAACTCCATGAAGAGCGAACCAAATGTGTCCTGCAAAGGATGCAAGAGCTTGATCTGCACCTGAAACTTGAAAAGTGCAGCTTCACCACCTCTGAAGTAGAGTACCTAGGAATGATCATAAAACTCAGACAAATTGCCATGGATCTAGTATAGGGAAGTGGAGTTCCCTACATTGATATCCGGAGTTTTCCCGGCGGTCCGATAGCCCCTATCCAGCGCTCCTATCAAACCCAAGACCATTCTGCTGCTATTTGTCCCAACCCGAGTCAAACTAGTTGAAGTTCAAAGGTCAGTTTTGAATCTGAACCCAAGTTTCCACACACTGGTTCCAGTATTCCCGTGCTCTGGATTTGGTCAGGTTTTTGTCCTTTTCATTTTTCATTTACTGTACTTGTTACAATCAATCAATTCATAACCTACACCATCTCCATGCTTCATTAGCATTTTTCCAGATTTTCTAGACTCTATTCCAATCTCTAACACTTTTATTAACATTAGAACCCTAATGGTTCGTAATGGTTCATAATGGGCCACTCTAACCCATTACCACTTATCTAAGATCCAACTCATGTTTTACTTGTTGTATTCATGTATGATTGTCCATTCCTCCACATCCTTGCACATCAGGCATGTACAGGGCTATGACATGCTTCCATATGATCATGAATACATTAGATACACACATATACAGTATGTACATCTTAGATTAGTGTACAATATGTACAAACCCCTATGTAGTATATAAAGCACATGAATCAAGCCACTGAAGGACAGTCTTGTCCTCTTGGTGTTTCCTCAGCATCAAAGTCATTGACTCATTAGTCTCACTCCTCTCTACTTGGCCCTTGAGCGACATAGAGCCTTAAGTGGTTCTGAGTTGTTTCAGTACTTCATTTGGGCATGCCTGGATTAGACTTTTGTACCTAGGAATTATTTCCTGGACAGTGTGCAAGTAACAACCATCTATCCTAAGCCTTTAATTCCGATCCCCTAGTCTTTTTCCTACATTTTCCTACAAGTTCCCCTCAACTCCAGCAACTATAGTTGGTTTCCTAGCCCTACCAAACAGGGGGAAGCCAGACTCTTGTTTTCCAGTGTCCTGTGGACATTCAGTGAGCCTTTCCTACAGTCCTCTTTCCTTTCTTTGCAATCCCCTTGAGTCAATATATACACTTGCACCCCTATTTATTGCATAGGACTTCACTCCGGAGTCCTTTTGCTGTTTTACACCAGTCAAGCTCGATGAGATCACCACCTGGCCAACTTCTATGAAAGTCAAAGATGTCCAATCCTTTCTTGGATTTGTCAACTTCTATTGGCAGTTCATCCATAATTACTCCTCTGTCAATTGTTTCTTGATATATCTTATGAAGAAGAATCTTTCTTGGGATTGGACTCCTGCTTGCCAAAACTCCTTTGATGAATTGAAGGCACTCTTCCTGTCAAAACCAGTTCTCTGTCTCCCCAACACTATCCGACCCTTTACCATCATGACTGATGCATTGAAGTTTGCCACTGGAGTGATCCTTCTCCAGACTGACATCAATGGAGATTGGAATCTCTGCTCCTACCTCTCATAGTCATTCTTCCCTGCAGAAAGGAACTATTACATCTATGATTGTGAACTCCTTGTGATCATCCAAGCCTTGAAAGCCTGGAGATATTATCTCTCCAGCTCCCCATTCCTGGTCCAAGCCTTCACAGACCACAAGAATCTGATGTACTTCTATCAGCACCAAAATCTGACTTGTCAACAAGCACAATGGCTCCTCAGCCTTGCAGATTTCGACCTAAAATTGGTCCACATTCCAGGTTCCCAACTTGCTGCCCCCAATGCTCTTTCCTGCCACCCAGACCTCATTGTACACAAGGAAGACAACACAGGAACAACCCTACTCCCCACCTCACTCTTCGTCAACCTCATTAACTCCTCACTAGCAGGCAAACATGCCTTCTCCTCATCCTCTGACCCCCTTGTCCTCCAAGCTCTCCAAGCATTACATAGAGAGGTGCCCCCTGCTTTCCACTCTTGACTCTCTGATTGGTCATATACAGATGGAGTTCTCTCATACAAAGGACATATCTACATTCCACCCACTGATAATGTTCTACATAATGTACTTACTCATTTCCATGATCATGAGACTGCTGGGCATCCCAGCTATCTGAAAACCTGACAACTTGTTTTCACTGAATTCTGATGGCCTGGAATGGCCCAATTCATCTGAAAATATGTAGAAGGCTGCACTGTTTGCCAACAGAACAAGGCAAACACCCACCCCACTGTCCCCCTGCTAACGCTGATTAAATCCTCATGCACATGCCCATTCCAGCAGATCTCGTGTGATCTTATCACAGATCTCTCCTCTTCCTCTGGCTTCAATTTCTTATTGGTCATGGTTGACCACAGGCTTACTAAGGGGGTAATTCTCTGCCCCACCAAGAAAACCATTACTGCCAAGGGCATTGCAACCCTGTTTTCCCACAAAGCCTTTCTATGCTTTGGTCTGTATGACAAAATAATCTCCAATTGAGGCCCACATTTTGCCTCCTCCTTCACAAAAGAACTAGGTCATCTCTTGAACTACAACTTTTTCCTGTCTACCACTTAGCATTCCCAGTCAGATGGTGAGACCAAACATGTCAACCAGGAAGTTGAAACATATCTTCATATCTTGTGTGGTGCAAACCCTGATTTCTGGTCAGATCAAATCACCCATGCTGAATTTACACATAACCACTGCCCCCACTCCATCACAAGCAAGTCACCATTTTACCTCATGATGGGCTATCAACTCCATGCCCTATCTGTTATTCTTCCAGACTCCCTGCTCTCTGCCATAGACCTTTGCTTGAAATCTCTATCTGCAATTAGGGATGAACCCCTCACAGCCCATGAACCCGCACATCAAGTCATGACATTGTGAACCAAATGCTTCTTTACCCCATTCTCCAAGGAAGATGAGGTGTGGCTAGAAGCCAAGAACCTTCATTGATCTGTTATAAACCCAAAGTTTGCACCCAAAAGGGAAGGACCCTTCATGATAATGAAGGTACTATCTCTGATCACCCATCAGCTCCATCTTCCACAGGGATGGAAGATCCACTCCATGTTCCACACCTTTCTTTTTTTCCCATATAAAGAAAATGCTGTCTATGGCAAGAACTTCCCAAGACCTCCACCAGAACTTGTAGAGGGTGAGGAAGAGTATGAAATAGAGATCTTGAAATACTGCAGTGTGCCATCCTCACACATGTTCCTGATCCATTGGAAGGGATATTCAGCTGAAGAAGACTTTTGGACTTCAGAATGGAATTTGAAACATTCACAGTCCACTTTAGATAGCTATAAAAAACATCATTCCCTCTCATACTCTCTCGAAAACACCATCATCCAACAAAAACTGTCTCACACAATAAAATTTATGTCCTTGTCTCATGTTACTGTCTCCCTCACTCTTGTAGATATCATCTCGTCTCCATCTTCTATCTCTCCCAGTACCTTAGAACCTTCTTTCACTGTAGCCACCCCCAGCTGGACCACTACCTCCTTTCCAGATTGTGAGCCCATCCAGATCATCTCCAGCACTGATGTACCTACTTGGCATCACTCCCAATTCAGGGACACTGTAGTCACCCAAGTCCCCACCCTCATCATGCCAGTGAAGAGAGGCTGAAAGACCTAGACTGCTATACATCTCCGGACAGGAAACTAGCAGGTCAGCAACACAAAGAAAGAAAATGAATGAATGAATGGTTTGTCCCAGGGGAATTGCAGGTAGAGAATCAAGGGAATACAACTGCAGGGCTTACATGACTCCTTGGTAGACGATCCATAAGAGCTCCTCATGCTTCAGACACAGCTGATGAGCACAGGACTTGATTCTTCTAGGATCAAGAGAGAAAGAGAAGAGATCCAGATATGACTGGATTGATGAGGACTGAAGACTCCCACTCCGAGTGAGTGATAGATGATTGATTAATTCTCCACACTGTGTGCAAAACACAACTTTTATAGTCTGGGCACACCTGAGACTCTAAATAAACATAAAGAAGGAAACGAAGGGAGCATCCAACATGAATCCAGTATCTGGATCACAATACAGAGCATCCAGTACATAGCATCTGGTACACTATACATATAGTAGAAAACTATCTGGTAGACAGACTGGATTCAAAAGAAATGGATACAGAGAACTGGATATGTATGAGTAGAGTGGACTGGAACTGTATTGGACATGGATAGACACAGATGCTTGATGACTTGACAATGACCTAGTGAAAGTCAAATAGATGTAGAATGACTGGATACGGACCTAAGGAGTGACAGCTCCTTACACTGGCTGTTGAAGCCATTTCCCCTCATTCAGTGACCTCTGTCACCATCTAATCCTTCACCCACAACCTCTGTCGTGAACTCCCCAGCAATGACTATGTCAAATAGATGACCAAAAGGCTAGTTGACTCCTGTCTCTTGTCTGCCATCTCATCCCACCTTGACATCATTTCCCCATTATACACTTTGTACTGAAGATTCCTCCAGAACTAACATCTCTCTCTCACAGCCAAGGATCTCCTCATCCCTGGCATCATCGACCAAGTTGCCTCTCACATTGGCCAATGACTCAGAGATGTCCAAGAAGAGATATGAGGACTACTTCTTATGACAATGCATCAGTTAGAAATGAAAGAGTTCCTTGCTGATGTAGATCACTACCTTTGAAACCTGGCTAAATGTAGAAAGCCTCATACCCCTTCCATATCCTCCAAACTGTTAACTCCTTCAGAGCTTGCTGCCATTGAATGCACCAAAGCCCACTGGACTCGAAACAATGGAGCCACCCCCCTTCCTCCATCTCACCCTCACTACCAAGAGACCTGCCACTCCTGCCACCATCTAGGCCATCAGTGAATCTTATTCCCAGATTATGAGTGCCTCATCTGTCATAATTTCACTTCTGAACATGCCCAGATGTGCTGCCCTTTTTGCCAGTGCCAACCAACCCCTCCTTTATCAAGCTTACCACCATCATTGCACAGCTTGAGAAGCTCGCCATCTAGGCATCACAACATAGGTCACACTCCTGGCACTCGTTCCACTCACACCAGATGTGGTACTTTCAGGCAACCCATTCCAGTTTCTCCATCTAGATGTTGTGCTTCCCCCATCATTGCCCATCTGATGATGATGAAGAGTATACTGCAGAAGGTATGGCCAACATGACTGGCTCCTCAGGAGGAGGGTGCTACATTGATATTTAGTCCTTTGTCATGGTTTAGAACATACTAAGGGGATAATGGGTGTTAGTCCCAATCTTGATGTTCATTTCTTTTCATCACTAACTATGATACCATGACTCCTTATCCATTTTTATAACATTCCATGCAATTCCAATTGCCTTGTCAGTGGTTCCTTTCTTACTTGCCCTAAACTCTCGTTACTCATATATAAACTTCCTCATCCCGTACTTGTATTCTCTAAGCTAGACCTCCCCTTCATGTACCTCAATACACCAGAGTCTTTGGTCTGCCCCTCATCCCAGCTCCTAGTCCCTCATCAGGAATCTCTTGCTCTTTCAGACTTTGTAGTGCTCTTGAGGCTACAATGTTCTAAGGGAACCTTTTGTTCACCCAGAGATAATAGATCTTCTGAGAAGTCCTCTCTTCAACATTAGATCATTGAGATAGAATAAGCAGAAAGCCTTGTTCTTCTAGAACTCTTGTACCTTGTCCTTGTAGAGTGGCTTGCCCTGCTCTCCTTATCCTTAGCACTCAAGACCCTCTTCGGAGGCTACACCTCTTCTCTGCCCAAGGCAGTCATAACAGAAATCTGCTGGAGATTCTGATGCCATGGACATTGATGTCATCCACCTCCTGAAGCTGACATCTGAAGAATGGAAACAATGCCAAAAGGAAAACCTCTGCTTTAGATGCCACAAGCAGGGACATTGTTCCTGCAATTGCCCCACCTATCCTTTCTTTCCTGCTCTACAGGTGAAAAGAATGACCAACAATATTTCCCCAAATCTTCCTAGGCTCCAGGAGATAGAAAATGACATGACAATGAAGAGCCAAAGAAGGCCATGGTAGGGAGGGTCAGAATGCTGGATTTTTGAAAGAAAAAGTCACCACAACACACAACTTCCCCTCTTATCTCAGTATGAATGTACTTGTAAATGCCAAAGCTAAGCGATTGATGAGAATCTCCATTCAACTCATTGACCCCTCACACTCGATGAAAGCTGTTGACACCTTTGCCATTGTAGACAGCAGTGCAGACATCAACTGCATTAACTGAGACTTTGTCAGGAAGCACAAACTTTCTACCACTCATCTCTCTTGACCCCAATCCTGATCCACAACACATATGCTTTCATCAATCAAGGAGGGTCTGTGTGCTTCAGTTGTAATCCCTTCAACAACATGGAAGGGATAGCCCAATGAACCAAGTTCTATGTCATAAAATGCAGTAACTCCAATGTACTCCTTGGTATGCCTTGGCTAGCCAAGACAAACCCAGCCATCAACTGGGAAACCCATACCCTCAACATCCACAAATCCAAAGATGAATTCAATGCTCTATATGAAGCCTTCTCCTCCAACATCAAACAACACTATGACCACCTCACTCATCACACCCTGAGACCCCCTCATCACCACATGGTCCATGAAGTCTTCAATGCCTACCTTTGGAATTATTGGCAACAGGCCAATGAGACCAACTTTACTGTCACATGAGTCCAGGACTACCACTACCAGCATGGGACATCCACCAATCATCTTTGTAAAAGTGGGGCATACTATGCCCCCAACTTCGACATCATTTCCCACATTAGCACTGCCACACAACTAGCTGCTGCTGCAACACCCAAGAAATTCCTCATTGTCCTTCCAAAGAAATATGAGGACTTCAAGAAATTCTTCTTCAAGAAAGCCACTGACCACATACCCCCCTTAAGACCCTATGACTATGAAATCAACTTTGAGGAAACCTTCATCTCTAAGATAGGGAAAATCTACCCCTTGTCCTCCGATTAATGAAAAGCCACTGAGAATTTCCTTGAATAGAACCTCAAATCCAGAAATATCTGCCCTTTGAACTCCCTTCAAGCTTCTTCCTCCTTCTTAGTCAAAAAGAAGGATGGGAAACTTTACCCTTGCCAAGACTATCACTACATCAAGAAACACACAATTCATGATGCATACCCACTCCCACTTGTTTCTGACCTCATAGACAAATTGAAAGATGCCAAGGTCTTTATCAAGTTCAACATTTGTTGGAGGTACAACAACATCCGTATCAAAGACGGAAACCAGTGGAAAGCTGCCTTTATCACCCACAAGGGGCTCTTCGAACCCACTGTTATGTTCTTTGCCTTGTCCAACTCCTCTGCTACCTTTCAACAGTTTATGAATGACTCTTTCCATGATATGATCATGGAGGAATGCCTCATCATTTACTTGGACTACCTCTTGATCATGTCCCCCAATGAATCTACCCACACTGAATGAACCCACCCAGTCCTCAAATGCATGAAAGAGTTAGACCTTCATCTGAAGCTAGAGAAATGTACCTTCGCTGCCACCAAAGTAGAATACCTTGCACTCATTAATTCCAGGCAGATTGCCATGGACCCCATCAAGCTCAATGGGATCACATCATGGCTGACCCCCACCACCCCCAAGGAAGTAAGATCTTTCTTGGGCTTTGCCAACTTCTTCCAAAGGTTCATTCTTGACTACTCCTTGGTTGCTCACTCTCCCCTTGATCTCACCAAGAAGAACCTCACTTGGAACTGGATGCCAGAGTGTGACATGGCCTTCTCACAGTTGAAGAACTTATTCTTGTCTAAACCCATCCTCCAACTGCCCAACCCCATGCACCCCTTTGCCATCACCACTGATGCTTCCAAGTATGCATCCAGTGCAGTCCTTCTTCAGACCAACATGAACAGTGATTGGCACCCTTGCTCATACCTGTCCACCTCATTCTTACCAGCTGACAGAAACTACAATATCTATGATCATGAGCTCCTAGCTATTCTTTGTGCCCTCAAAGGATGGAGCCAATATCTCTGAGGCTCATCCTTCCCTGTCCAGGTCTTCACTGATCACAAGAACCTCATGTACTTCCACAATGCCCAACACTTGAACCACCACCAAGCCAGGTGGCCCCTCAATCTTGCAGATTATGATCTGAAACTCCAACACATCCCTGATAAACTTCTTGCCACCCCCAACACCCTGTCCTGACATCCTGATCTCTATCCCTCATCCAACCCCAACAATGAGACCACCATGCTCTTTCTGCCATTGATGTGTGTTCAACTCATCAATTCCTCCCTTGCCTCCCTCATTGAGGATGCCTTCAAGTCGGGCCCCCTTGTTCTTAAAACCCTCCAGTCTATTGCCGATAGTGTACCTCTGTCCCTTCATGCCTGTCTTTTCGACTGGCAACACCATGATGGCATTCTTCTATATAAGAATTACATCTATGTCCACACCGCCGACCTTCATCAAAAGATCCTTCTCCATTGTCATGACCAGGAGACTGCTGGTCATCCCAGTTATTGACAAAGTCTAGTTGAAAGCCCACAACCTCAAATGAAATGTCATAAACCCTAAGTTCACCCCAAAACACAAAGGACCATCCCCCATCATAGAAGTCCTCTCCTTCATCACTTATCACCTGAAACTCCTGTTCACATGGAAAATCCACCCCATCTTCCACGCTTCTCTCTTATCACCCTATCATGAAAACACCATACATGGTCTCAATTTTACAAAACCATCTCTGGAGCTAGTAGAAGGACAAGAAGAATATGAAATAGATAAGATCTTACATCAGAAAGGAACACAGTCTAATTGCCACTTCTTAATCTGATGGAAAGAATACTTCATCAAAAAAGACTTGTGGGAATCTGAGAAGACCCTGAAGCATTCGAAATCTGCCCTAGAAGAATATAAAAACCATCACCTGTATGTTTTCCACCCAGCAACACCACTGCAGAAATATGTCTACATCTCCCCTCCACAACATCACCTTCACCACTGATGACATCAAAGAAAACCCTGTTTTCATCATTGACTCCCTGTTCACCATCTCCACCTTAGAAGAGACCCTCTCTGAGACCTCCACCTTTGTCAAACCTGCCGACAAAAACCGTTCCCTGTCCCCTACCTTTGCAGATGCAGGCTGGGGAAATCTCTCCCCTGACTCCCCTTTCCATGCTTCCCTCATAGAGATTTCCAGGGACCCTCTCCCTTATTCCATTCATGCTGTGAATCTCCCCATCCATGCCCAACACCTCTGATCCACAATGATTTCCCCTTCTTTTATCACTGAATACCACAATCATGTCTATGGTAGATGCATGGCCATCCCCATCAGTGCCCACCTAGATATGGGTTCAGCCCTCTACTGCCTTGTTCACCTTTTATGGCAGATCAGTCACCTTAATTTCTTGAATCACCCCACCACCATTGTGATCTTGGGTGAGGCCAACCTTGAGCTTGATATTCTCATCCACCAGCTCAAACTAGAAGAGTTCTTGGCAGACCTCGATTGCTACCTCTCAGAGACCAATGCCCAACATGCAGAACCCCTGCCAATACATGCCCCCATTTCAGTTTCCACTCCTGCTACCACTGCCATCACTTCCCCCACTTCATTCACTCTGTTTGCATCCTCATCCCCACTGGATGATGCAGCTACCAATCTGATCAACCAAGCAGAACTTTGCCATGCTGAGGATATAGGAAAGATCTTTCTCACTCCAAGCAACCTCCATTACCCACAAGCCTGCTTTCAGTGCCATCACCTTGGACACTTTCAAAATCAATGCCCCAGTTACCAATGTTCCACCTGCCTCTGGTGGATGCCTGGCCACAACCAGTGGGAATGCCCTCTTCAATGCCCTACTCCAAGGCCCTTTCCCTCCTCCTCATCCATGTCCTGTCAATCATCATTGATATCATCCAGAGGAGCTTCACCACCAAGTTCTACACACCAGCATATTTGACAAACCTTCTATTTCACCTCTCGACATTGCCCCTCATCCCTACAGGTGATCACTATCAAAGCTCCATTCCTGGATGAAAGAGAGGATGAAGGAGACTACCATTTTGACAATGCCGTGATGTTCAAATGACAGGAAAATCCTATGGGGCATATAAAGATTTTTGAAGTACAGGGACTTCAGTTCTACAAAGGGGGTAATGTTACAATCGGCCCCTTTTCTTCCTTATCACTTACATATGCATGGGTATAAGTCCCAATTAGGACATTTATTTCTTTTTATCACTGACTATAATACCATGACTCATCATCTGTTTTCATTGCATTCCATGTGATTCCATCACTTGCTTCATCAGTAATTCCTTCCATCACATTCCATTATATTCTATGCCTACCCTAGACTCTGTTACATATATATAAACCCACATCAACGCTTATGCACTCCTCAGTCTAGTCTTACCTTTTACCTTTCACTACCTTTCACTTTCTTGCACCATTGCAACTGGAATACATTGGTGTTCCCACTCTGTGATACAGGCACAAGGGTAGTCTTAATACCTTCTTGCTCACAACTGCTGTGAACCACCCTTACGTGGAAAGTCTCCATTGTCGACCTCACCTAGAGGTCTCCTTGTCAACAACCCTTAAGTGGGAAGTCCTCGTTGTCTGTCCTCAATAGTAGGCAGATCCCTCACCCACCATTAACTCAGTATTATTCCTTGTCATTGACTTTCAGACCAACTCCTCATCCACTGTTAACTCAATGGTATCCTTCATTACTGAACCTTGTTAGTAGGAAGGCCCTCTCAGACACATTGCATTTGCCCTATATTGTCATTTTTGCCCATGTTAAGTTCAAAGCTCCAAAGGTTCTATGCCTGCCCTTGCTAGGGTCAGACATAACAAATTAATGATCAAATCTAGATCTGAATGTAAGAGAGACAATGAAATCCATCCTGGAGAAAGTGACAAACTGGATAAAACCAGAAGAGGGCATTGGTATGGAGTCAGTAAATTTATGTTGCAAGTTTTAATTGGGCATCTTTCACTTCTGAATGCTCCACATTTCATTTGAGTTTACAATAAAGTGAGGTAGTGAGCAGGCAGGGGGTGATGTCAGCCCAGTCCAGGGTGCAGTGCTTCTTTAGAGAACCATTGAGAAAGTTAGCTTTTCTTTTGCATGTGAAAACAGTGAAGAATGATGAAGCACCCATGGGAAAATTCTTCAAGATGACATTTCCATCTTATGGAGTGAAGAGTGGGTGAGATATAATGACAGCAAGTGACTGGACCTGGAAGCAATCCTTTTTTGAGGAACATTGGAGGAAATTATCCTCCAATTTTTGCTTAAAAATGGTGAAAGATGAAGGTGTACCAATAGGTTAATGCTTTAAAGAAACACCCTTATCTTCTGAGTCCTTCAAGGTGTACAGATGCACAGACTGCAGAATCTCTTGAGTTGTGTTATGACAAAATGAACATTATGTTACACCATAACTATGGAATTGTGTGGCCATCAGTGCACCTGAGCAGCAAGAGTCTTACTGACACTAATATGAAAGAAAGGATATCAGACCAGCAGAGAGAAATGAGCTGGCAAGTGTACAGTGGTAAAGGGAGAATGAAGACATAGAAATAAGAAGGTAATATCAGATGCCTGGATCAACATTTAGTATCTATTATCAATAAATTAAATAGTTGACCTGCCTTGCAGAAGCATTGTAAAAGATATGTTCAAATAGGGATGTTTTCCATTGATGCTTACAGATCAATGCTAAAGTGTTCAGAGTTGAGATTATGGACAACATTGAATGGTCCAGGTATATGTGAATAAGTCTCTCTAATGGGAGGGACACATTCCAACATGCACTGACTACATTTGCAATTGCCCACATGCAAGAAAAAAGCAGCTATGAAGAATCTACAAAAGGACTGGTTAGTAACAAATATCAGTGAGGCAACTAAGCAACATAGTCAGTTGGATAAAATCAGTCTGAAACTGTGATTACAGCAAGGACATGTGCCTGTGCCTGGATGGATGGGATTGCCACAACATGGTAGTGTTTATAATGCTGATCAGAAGACAAAACATGCATTGCCAAGGTTCTACACTGAAAGGACTACAGTTAACAATCAACTGGGGAAATTTGGGCATTTTCTGGTGTATATACTTGGGCAAATCTAATTACTCTACAATTGTGTTGGGGTCATCAATGTACCCAAATTAGATGATGCCTGTAAACATAATTTTTGTGGCTATATTGTCAAGTGCTGAACAGACTCCTCTATAAATTGGACATAAGTCCACTTTACACTCAGACTTATGAAGTGGATTACAATTTATGTACATATTTATACACATGGCTACCATCTAATAGTACTACACTATGCAAGTGAGAGAGGAAAATAATGAGAAGAAAGAAAAAAGGATGAAAACTTTATGAACATGAAGAGTAATGTTCAAATTCAATTACAACTTGATGTCTGACTTTCTTACCAAGTTGAGCTATGTCAGTCCTCACAGCTGACTTTGAAAGTGGGCATCATTGTTTGTGCAAAAATTTCATTGTTTCTTTTTTTTTCACTTTGTTACTTTGCACTGCATAAGTCTATGTGATGTTAGTGTGATGTAATGTAGTGTACTAGTGTAGTAATCTAAATTTATCATTCTGCAGTGCACTTTCACATCCAAGTCAAATCTAATTCAGTAGTAAGTCTCTAGCTACTATGGTATATTCTTGTCACATAAGTATAGAGTCTATAAGAACCAGTATGTCCAAGTCATTGACAGAGCCTACTATAGGCTTGCAAATGTTCTTGTTGTCTTCCAAGTGTTTGCAAACATCAGGTTTGCAGGCACCATTCAATTCAGACACACCAGTAATGACACATGAGTGACTTCATTACAATAATGGGGTGATTAGATCCACCCAGGTGCATACAACAGAAAATTCCAAATTCTCCCTGGTTGATTGTCTTTTTGATGTAGGATCTTGGCAATGTGGTATTTTTGTCTTCCAAGCAACATCACAAATGCTCCCATGTTGCACCCATCCCATACAGCCAGGTGCAGGCACATGTCCTCACCATAATCACAGTCTCAGACTAATCTGATCTGACAAGGTATGTTGCTTAGTCCCCTCTCTGATCTCCTGATCTTTTGATATATTCTTCACACCCTACTTTGTTGACTTGTTTATTATTATGCTGGTAGGCTGGGCTGGTGTGCCCACCATCCTCCTGTAAGTCAAATGCATGGATTCTTTTTCTATCCTGACATGGTTGTCATTGTCATTGATCACACAGTTCTTTCTGTTATCTAATGTTGAAGCATTGGGAGTGACACCACCATTCCAATGCAGTCCCTGCCACTCCCAGAGCACAAACATTGAATCTCCAGACCGACTCCATTTTCCACAATACAGAGTAGGTCACTCATCTCAGTCACTCATTACCTCTTCACCATTTCACAGATATTGCATATAGCAAAGGAAATGACAAGCACCCTTTTTGCAATTGCTTTGTTGGGTGCTGCTTGTTTGATATTAAAATGCAGGTTGCATCAAATTTTTGCTTCCCTCCTCTCACTCATAAATGGCCTCCCAGTCCCTCTGATCCTCTAATCAACCCCTTGAGTGCCTCTGGGTGGTCCACTTATACACATCATATCAAAACTAAGTAGAGGGCAGAAGCGCCCACCACATAAATTAGCTATATAATGTAATGTGATAACAAAGGGGTTTACCTCAGCTGCTGCACAGGAGTGGAAAATATGACTGAGGGAGTTTTCAGGATGAAGAGAAAACTAAATACCTATGGGGAGAGGCACAATCACACCTTCTCCAGTGATCTCTGACTTACTCCCACAGGAATAAGTCAGATTCTGTAGCTATCTGTCAAGGTGAAACAAGAAAATAGTGAGACAGCATGTCAAAGGAAATGTCAATGTCAACGGGATGTAGCAGGTGTCAATGGGATGTAACAGATGTCAAAAGGCATGTGCAAATGTGTAAGAGATGGCACCTGACCAGCCTGATGAGTATTGATTTGATTTGAGGCCAGCTCATCAACTCTGTGTTGAAACTATTCCCTCTGTGTTGGAGTTTGCTCAAGAGCATTAGAGGAGTCTGGAGGAAGGTCAGAGATAATGGTGTTTTGACATATCATGTAACAGAGGCTAAGTCTGTAGACAAATATGATGTACAATCTTATTCCAAGGGCTTATTTAGCATATGTATTCCTGCTAGACCCAAACTTGGATTACATGACTGAGTTATTTGGGCTTTACTCTATTTTGCAAACATATAGGCTAACATCCTTGAATTCTGGACCAATGACATAATTGATATCTTTTTCAGGCTTGTTCACATATCAGACCTCAGATAATTGTCTTGGATAAATTCAATGAATCAAATATAGAGGTTGTATGGCATATTCAGAGGGTCATACAAATTAGATCTGAATCAAGTTGCAATGGTGCCCATCTCAACAGTTTTGTTTCTTTTAGAGTCGCTTGTATTTTTCCTAGCATTCTGGTCCATGATGCAATGCAGGTCACAACGAAACGCGATGCGTCCTTCGCAATCCAATCTGCTACTTATCAACTTTCTCATGGAAAGCTGATCAATTCGCACGACTATTCTGGTGAGATATATTAAAATTTCCGCTCCACTGTTACCAGCTGGAATGTCATCAACTCCTGTCAGCGAACCGGGAACTTTTTTCGTGTTCGAAGTCCCGCAGGGAATTATTAGCTACTCTGATTCCGCGTTTCCACCCTTCAATCTGAATCACAGACCCTACCCTAGGCCCTCTGCTTTGCTTCCGGCTCATAACATTTGCCTGGCGCTTCTACCTCATTCAGCACTAATACCCCCACACCCACATATTCATTAACGATTTCACATCATACCTTACGATCCTTCGACATGGAGCATGCGCAGGACATCATCAAGAAATCATAATAATGTTCAAAATGGTTTAATGTTCATCCTTATTCTGGTCAACCCCCAAAGAAAAGCTCACCCTCGGTTCTCGGAGATCGGAGAAAGTAGGAGCTTAGAGAGAATAGTGGCGCTTCTCGATATGAATATCAGCGCATTCTATTCAGACCATTTGGACCATCAAAGGTGCAACGAGATAGTGACAGCTGTAGTGCTGCCAAGCAGCATACTGTGTGGAAAAAATAGTATGAAGAATTCTTCTGCAATTGGATGCTCATGATCTATAGTTATAACAGTCAATAGTCGAGACATGCTCCATTCGACGAGTCATGACATTGCGATGTCAGCCTGTCCTTCCGTTGCAGCGCATTCATGTGCGTACGAGGGAGTGCCAAGGCGATGTTACCATATATGTGCTGGAGGACGACAACCAAGCGAGACAATTGCCATTCAGGTCGTGACATGCCAAGGTTCTGACTTTACTGCAAGACGTGAAAATTACTGCGCCCCATAAAACCCAATACCTAAAGGTAGCGGAAATTTGAATTTCTGCTCAGTTCAATATTTTCGCAAGTGTTTCAATAGCCACCAATGGCAACCTTTAAGCATGTCCGACATGTCTAGGCGACTGCTGAGAGCTTGCGACACTCGTAACCCGTAGAGTAAAGACTAAAGATGCATGATGCTCGAAAGCTGAAAGCAACACTTAAACAGTGAAATGAAGCATCAGAAGAAAGGCCCGGGAAGGGATGAATCTATGATATTTGGTGAAACCAGAAAAAGCAGGTGCTACGGTGATATACTACTACTTGACTTGGTGTTTCATGTACAAACAATCCTATTACAAGATAAACCTCAGGCGGCAGCAATAACTCTCATTGAGTTTTAAACGGAACAGGTGATGCTGCTAAGTTTCTGGCAGGAATCCATCCTTTCTCCACTCCACTTATCAACGACAACGCATATCGCATGTACCTCCGTTCCTATGCACTTTTTGCTGTCGCTGCCATTGGTGCGGTTGCCATCAAGTGGCCGTTCAAGTTCAAGTTCCGAACCAAGCGGCCGATGACAAGTTCACTGCCAGTGGCAAGTTCAGTGCCAGTGCTTGTCCGTGTGGATCTTGCCTACTTGTACGAAACTTGCCGATCAATGAAAAAGGAGCACGGAGTAATGCCCCTTCCCTGGTGCTGTCCCATGGGAGGCCAAGCACACCCATTGGCGACATGGCTAACGTTTACAGTGAGATTCACCCATCCTTCACATCACAGTCAATTACAGTGCATGCAGGAGTGGAACCATTGCCTTGAAGTTCCTTTCTTCAGGGAGGTCTCCGCCCCATTGTGCACGAAGCCCGACATGTTCATGTGTTGCATAGGGGTGAGTGATAATCACACAAGTGAAATGGTGTGGCCATTCATCCTAACGCCACGTAACGCTAGCGCGTCGGTTATATCACGACATACTGTAAACCTGTATTGATTCCTCCGGAGAGGCAAGATGTTGTACCGGAGATTCACTGACGCAATGTTGGATTTAGTCAGTGAACGCACAACCGTGCGCATTTTTTCTCGTTCGTATGCCTTCTCTCCTTCGTTCTTGTGATTATGAACTCGCCGGCGATAAAGTCCTGCATTTTTTCATCTCACTTCGCTCACGTCTAGAGGCCACGAGCCTCACAAGTATTTAGAGTCGTTACCTTTCGGCCACTCAGTCCGTTGATCTATCACACGTGACTGAGGTGTGCCTTTTCCCCTTGTTTCATCTAACCTATTAGAGACTCACAGTACGTAGTTAGCTTCGTCTCAACAGACCAAAGTAGCACATTATGGTCATATACTGCGTACCTGATTGCACGATGGATGGATCCATCATTCATCCAGTAGAACTTCAGTCTCAATAAATTTGAAATATTAGAGAAGGTGACGATTAACATGTCAGATAATGCCCAGGCACTGATCCACCCTGCAATCCTTAAGCTATGCTGTAAAACAGAACCAACAACAACAGAGGAAGCTTTACAAATTGAGTGGTAGAGCTACTGGTGTATACTCAGCAGGTCCTGCATTCAAACCCCAGCCTGGACACTTTTCTTAACACCATTTCTAAAAGCCCAAGAGTGGTGAAAACAAGTGTAGGAGTTTCATAACAGAAGTTAAACTAAATACCAATGGATGGTGGCATGATTGTGCCTTCTCCAATAATCTCTGGCTTCCTCCCATCAGAATAACTCAGGATATGTGGCTACCTATCCAAGTAAAACAAGGAAATGAGAGACAGTGTATTGAAAGGAACAGGAGTGACAAAGGAGACATAGAAGATGTCAAATGGCATGTATAAATAGCACAGTGCCTGAAGAGTCTGATGAGCATTGGTTTGGTCTGAGGACACCCCATGATCTCCATATTGAATATGACTACATTGTACTAGACATGGCCATGGAGGGAGCAAGGTTAAAGTTCACAGGGTTTTGTATGAATGTCAATAACCCTATCCTGCACAGGAATATACTAAATAATTGTTCCTCCCTTTTTCATGAAATTATCTCAGAGATGGTAGTACTTTTGCTGGATGTACTTGGTCCAAGTGTTTAATTGTGAACCATGGGATAGGATGGTGGTGGCTTAGTTGTTTCAACGGATGATGGTAGACACCTTTTATAGACATTCAAGTTCTCTGAAGAAGCTTCATAGCCCGGCAAGATGTTCTTTGATGGCAGTAAATCTTATATGCTCTAACTTTGTAGTAAAGATTACCACATTCTTTGCAGCCTGCTCAATCAAAAGCTGGCTACTTGAATGATAAGAAATATGTAACCAGATACTTACTGTGAGTTGTGTAAGTTCTGTGATCATTCAGCATCAGGGTATTTATGGAGATCCATGTTCTCTGTTGCTGAGATGTATTTGAGAACACCACCCATGTTTGGGCATAAGATATATGGATGATCCAATGATGGTGAGATAGGGTATTTTCTTTCCATTTATTATAGAGTTCAGAATGGTGTAGTCATAATTTAAATTGATGGCAGACAGAGACATTCTGTATAACACAGATATCCAGACTGGGTCAGAGCTGTTTGTGCATGTTTGTTCTAAGACTTTTTAGATGTATTGTGATTATAACAAGGAGATGGTCTGAAACTGCTGATTCTTCTGATTCTCGATTTCAAGGAGGTATCATCCTTCTCCGAGGTGCTGCATTATGTATCCAACCAACATGTTTAATTTTATGAAATTCATATAGCTTCACATGAACACCACAAGAAGGTCATCAATAAATACAACAAGAAAACAGACCTTTCTGGAGTTGTGAATGATATGGTGACACATCAGATTTGAGATGGATGAGATCTATCACTGAACTACGAGGCCATTAATGTATCGCCTGGAAAATAGTACCTGAGAACCTCCCTGCTTTACCCAATGCTATTTGGGGGCTCAAGAAGATTTATAGGCAATTAAACAGCTCAAGTGCTTCCTAAGTGGGTGGACATTATGTGTAACAAGTTCAATAATTGCTGTCCATAAGTATGTCTCAGCATAATAGACATTATGTGTCAAGAAGTTTGTATGGTTGCTGTCTATAGATGTATCAGAGCACAACACTTTGTGATGTGTGACAAGAATTTCCTGTCCCACTTGTCATTCAGAATGAAAACATATTTGATACTCAAAAAGGCCTGAAAATGGTAGTGTCAATGGTATGTTAAATAGTGTTTGATAAGGGTTTTCCCCTTAAATTGCAAAGGTTGTTGTCAAGATGCAAAACTCCTCTGGGGCTTCGTCCAATGGAGGTCTGAGGGGTATCGGTCAACTCCAGGGTGCAAGGATGCTAGAAGGGCTGGAGGTCCGATGGAGATAAAACAGAATGACATGTGGAGGTAATGAAGGTGGAATGGGGCAGAGATAAGGGGTTATGGGGGTGAGGACTTGGCGCAGGACTTATGTGTCACACCCTTGCCTACTGTTGGGTTCTCATTTCAGAGATGGGAGGGACAAGTGAAGAGGATAAAGGAGATTGTTACAATCATCTAACCTATGATCTATGAATATCCCACATCGCACCTATGCACTACCATCACTCTAGAAACCCTACATGCAATGCTAGACTTCATTATATTAAAGGTAGCCTATATGCGGTCATACAAAAGTACCAACCCCAATCATGACTTCACAACTCTATCCATGCATGAAGTATGACATCACA